>QJNY01000619.1:0-43314 GCA_004155945.1 Monosporascus sp. mg162
AAGTTCGTTATAAAGCGTATTATAAGGTATATCCGTATTAATTTCGTAATAATTCGATTTTACGTAATTAAATAATTAAAATAAAAAGTTTTAATAAAAAAATTTTTATAATTAATTAAAAAGTAATACCAAATAAATATTATTAATAATTATTAAACATAACTGTAAAAAACTAATTAATAAAAAAAAATTATAATATAACATTTTTAAACCGTAAGTTATATTTATTTAAGTTAAGAATTAATATAATATGTTATATTAATATTATTTTTATATTAGAAAATTGGAAAAAAAAAATTTATTATAAATAAATATTATAAAAATCTTTACGGGGTTGTACGGGTTTGTATTTATTTGTACGAAGTTATATTATTTTGTATGTGGTTTATTTGCTTTTATTTGGGTTTTTGCGGATTATATAACTTTTAATACCGTTATTTTAACTTTAAAAACATAATTTTTTAGGGTATTAATTTTTGTAACGCTTATTTAAACCCTGTATAACTTTATGTAACCTTATGCGATCCCGTAAAAGCCTATATAACCCCGTTTAAGCCTTTTTAGTTTTTATATTCGGCGGCGCTTTTTTGCAAAAGGCGGAAAAAACGTTAAACCCTTTTTATTATTAAGTTTAGCCTTATATTAGTTAATTATTTACTTAAGTTAGCGCGTAATAACCTTTTTAAGCATTTTTTGGATAATAATCGGCTATATATTATTACTTTCGTTTTCGTTTTTATTTATATTAGTTAGTATAAGTTTATATAAGCTTGTACGGGGTTAATTATGTATTTATTAAGTTTAACGAAAGCGGGATTTTTCTTATTGATATAAAATTCGTAGTTATGGGTTTGCGAGAAGTACTGGCAGTATTAGCAGGTATTTTTGAAAATTTTCGTACCGAATAAACGGTAGGTTTTGAATGGTTTTTTGTTGTGTAAGTTTGTACTGGTTAGTTCGGGTTCGTATAATCTTGTATAAGTTTGTATAAGTTTTACTTTTGCAGTTTTTGCAAATACGGTTGTTAACGTTTACGAACGTTATATATGCAGCTACGGCGTACTTTTATTAAGTACGTTTAAGTTTAATCGAGGTTGTAATTAGACTGCTAGTATTGTTGCGGTAAGTTAAAGGGTTAATTAAGGCTTTTAGGTTTTATATGGCTTCGTTAACCTTTGTATAGCCTTATACCGCCTTGTATAATTTTGTATTTACTTTATTGTTTTCGAGTTAGTTTCGTATTTGCACTTTTTTGGCGAAACGTAACGTATTAAGTGCCTTTTTGGTTTCCTTAAGGTTATTTTTGTTGACGTAAAGTTTGTTAAACGTGTTTAATTCGGTAATAGGTATTTTTTTGAACTTCCAGTACGATAGGTTTTTCGTTATTTTGATTGGACCTGTACGAGCCTGTAGGAGCTTATAAACGTTTGTTTACTTTTGTTCGTGTCCGTACGCGCCTTAGGTGGGTAGGTTTAGTTTGTTTTGGTGGTGTTATACTTTATAGCGCCTTTGATTAGCCCTGTATGACCCTGTATAAGCCTGTACGAGCCCGTATATTTTGTTTCGCCGGATATATAATAAAAATATATGGTTGGATATGCATTTTGACCGGTTTAATAAGACGAAAATAAATATTTAATTATTTTGATGATATAACGTATATACGTAAAGATATTGATGAACTTACCTGCTTGAAGTTGTATGGGGATGAAAGTTTGGTTATATATACGTTAGTGAAATTTGTATATATGCATGCCAAGCTTACGGCCTAATTGCATTTAGCAGCTACAATATACATACAGTGGGGTAGCCCTATTAAAAATTTGGGTTTTGTCCCAGTGATCCCTGTGCTGCACCCTAACCATCCATTAATAGACATGCTTGGCTCCATCAAATCGTCAATCTTTCTGAATGGATAGATTAGCGTCGGTGGTGCCTGCGCCGTTTCAACCAGTCTGGGCGGTCATCGGTTCGACCCCTGCTCCTACCGCAAGTTGAAATATGAATGTTATGCTCCGACTGATCATCGTGAAAACTGCCGCATATGCATGAGTAACCCTCATATCCTGGGCTTTCTTTGCAACTTGTCAGATGGCGCATATAGGTATCCTTCTCCACTGCGCGGAAACCGCAGCAGCAAGAGTAGCAGCCGTTAGGGACATCCCTGGGCCGCTTGGCACGCCAATGGCGCTCCAGGTCCTTTCTGGTTGAGAATTCCACGGTGCAACCTGTACAAGAAAGCTGGTGTTCAACCTTCATTATGGACCAAGCTGAGGTATCCCCCAAGGCAGCTATAGTTGATCCCGACCGAGAAGTTAGGCCACGTAAGACATCAACAGCCGATATGATGTAGGAAATGTTACTCCAGGGGAGCCAAGTACAACATGGCCATACAAAGAACCAGTCGCCTTGTCAACTACCGCGGCTCCACAGTCACCCTCTACTAGGAGTTTCTCGAAACATACGGTGTATAGCTCCTCAAACTCTCTGTAGGTCTTACACCATCGAGAGGTAACGCCGGGCATGAGAGTTCTTCGCAGGATGCCACTAGACGATGTAACCGCAAGGATTTCAGTATCATCGTTCCCTACAGGCGCCACGCCAGAGATGTGTAATTGCTCTTGAACTTCGGTCCCGCGCTTGGCCTGCTGGATTTTAATCAAGACATAATCCAAAGCAGGATGGGGACCCTCGCTTGAGTGAAACAAGAGCGGCCCGATATCCCATTCCAAAGACTCCGTTGTCGCGGTAGGAGTGCAGGATACGCGCGACGTGGCTAAACCCGTCGAAGGGATAGGCGTCTGCTCGGGCGAGAAACGTGGCACTGACGAGGAAGATCGACTACCGTTTCCGGCAATGCCTAAAGGGAGGTCTGGCCGGTCTTCCAAACCGTGATGTGGGCCCCCTGACGGTCTGGATGGAAATGGGGTATTTTGTACGTTGCCGTTGGCCACACGGGGCGTGCCCTCCAACCATGAATCGGATGCCGCGTTCTCTCCCGCGTCGGGCTCGGTTGAATCCGAATTATCTTTGGTCGAATCATCGCTTTTGTCGTCGGTAGACGACGTGCATTCCGTCGGCGTCTTGCTGCCCGTACCAGTAATGTGCTATACTAGGGAAAACTCGGTGTCTTCATCATCGTCGTCGAATTCCATCTCATCCAAATCAAATCTGCGGGCTATGTTCTGACTCAAGCAACGATGGGCCTATCTGCTTATTGGACGTGGTAGCATGGCCGACAGTCAATTGGAATACACTGCCATACCAGCTGAGTAGCGGCCCGCCGGCTACAATTCGTGAATCCGCCCCTTGGCGTTTGAACAGGATCCGTTGGCCAATGAAGCCTGACTTGGGTTCGGAAAAGAAAGCATCCAGGGTACCGACGACAAAATCAATAGCCCTTAGTTCAATCTCCTCGTGGTGGTTTGATAGAAGAAAAGGGGACGACGATTCGTAATTCGGGGAGGTAAGAGCTAGTGGGTCCGAATGATCCAGATACGTCGTGGCTGAGGGTAGGAGGTCCTGAGAGCTCCAGGAAAAATGCAACGGAGTAGGTAGGGTGCAATCGACAAAACCATAATACATCTTGTCTCGATTTACCCGTTGATAATTCAGGCGCGATGGCACTCGAGCCGAGACTGGACTCCGGCCAGGCAGCCATGACGTTGAAAAATTTGATTGCATTCCTGGCTTCTTGTCTGACCCTGCCATTGATGCAGGACAGCATGACCATCGGTGGTGGAACACCATATCTGGAGGCCACCATGTAGACCTTCAAAAAGATCTCGACGTCATGCTCTAGGGCCCCTTCGTTCCGCAGGACGGACTGGAGGCTTGGTCGGATCTCGTCGTTGATTTCACCAGTGCAAGTCCCTTCGCGTGCCAGAATTTGCGACCTTGGGTTCTTTTCGTGCCAGCATCGATAAGAGCACCAAGCGACAGCTGTGGGTTAGTAGGATCTGTCGCCGATGAAGATGATGATGGTTGACTGCCACCTTGTGTCGCCATTTTCTAACATAGCGCGAAAGCAAGCATTGGGTGTCGCTTTCCACGCTTGGCCGAAGATGCATCCGAAGGAACGGCAGACTGTAACGGCTGTACCATGCACCGCTTTGCTAAGAGGCAGAAGACTAGCCATTGATCGCAATCGTAGCATGCCGCGCGACGAGCCGTCCTACAGCGGGATCTGGCGGTCGGAATACCGCGGGGGGCATGACTCTAGTGCCATGTCCGCCGCGTCCAGATCCTCACTTGGCAGCCCTAGTGCCCGCGCGCAGGATGTCCTACCATTTGAGGCTGTCTCATCAGATGAGTCTGTCGTAGTAACCGAGGGCGTTCCGCCGCTTAAGGAAGTCCCACTGTCTGAAGAGAATGTCTCAATAGTTTATGATTCTCAAAGCGATTGAGGATTTCGAAGCGGATGAAATTCGGTGAAGGCTGGGCATTACGGGCCTAATAAACCGTGTCTTAGAAGCCAGAAAGCCTTGGCAGTAATAGCAGGACTTTTCTCAGAGAACAAGACATAATTCAGCCTATATAACTGTGACATAATATCTCAGAACGGAGGCAAAGTTTTGTAAAAACAGACCGACAAGTGTCGATACTTAATGTAAGCGTACTTATTTCGTTCGTTGCCACTTCACTCTCGCCTTTTGTTGAGACTGGTATGCTGCTCCGTGTCCAGATTTCCCTGCCAAAAGCGCTGTCACGACGGCGGCCCTGACGTTTCCAAGTTAGTTTACGCCCGAAGGAGAACGTGTCGTTTACGCATAAGCTGAACACAAATTCTCAAGTACTTTATCAATCCTATAAGGTTGGATATGGTCTTGGTAGAAAAGGCCGCGTAGTTATTCCCGTGAAGTCGCTGCATTGAGTCTGAGATATCCCAGTTACCTCATGCAAAGCCCTGTGCCTGACTTCATCACTTCATGTTGTCACATAGATAAGGGGTTTGACAGATGATTTGACAGATGATTTGACTGAGACTTCCCTTTTTAAAGCGGCATGTCAAAGCCGCAGACTACGCAGATAGACTCACCACAACCATGAGCCTGACCCCCGGCAGTCTAGAGCCTAGCAGACCACTATGAATGGCGACCCAAATGTAATGTTTCTGCCCGTATTCAAAGAATATCAACTTAACAGGAGCAGTGGCTGGATATCCTGTTAACGGCAGATGTTTATGATCACCGAATTTTATTCAATTCTCATTATCATGGCACCTTAATAACCACCTTGCCAAAGTGCCCACCTCCATACAAGTATTTCAGGGCAGCCTTGGCCTCCTCAAACTCGAATTCGCGGTCTATGACAGGGTGGATCTCCTTCTCCTCATACAGACGAAGCATCTCCTCGAAGCGGTCCTTGGGGCCGTTCAGAATACCCTTCAGCGTGACATTCCGGTCGAGCGCAAGTACGTTAGTATTCACCCGGTTTCCCGGCACATCCTCCTTGCCCGAAAGGTAGCCTATGGCACTGATGATACCGCCGAATGCGACGCATTGGAATGACTTCTCGAGCGTCTCGGCGCCGCCTGTTTCGAATATGACGTCGGCACCTTTGCCGCCGGTCAGCTCCAGCACCTTCTCATGCCAGTTGGGGGTGTTCTTGTAGTTGATAGTGTGGTCAGCGCCGAGCTGGCGAGCCCGGTCGAGCTTGGCGTCAGACGATGACGTTATGATAGCTGTTATGATCAGTTAGCCGTGAGCATGCAGTTGCGGGTTCTTGCCGACGCTGCGTACTAGTCAACCCAAGCGCTCTAGCAATCTGCAGCCCCGAGATTGCGACGCCCCCGGTCCCCTGAAGAAGAACGACCTTGTCCTTGCCGGTCAGGGTTTGGCCCATCGGCTGGAACGTGTTTAGGGCCATCCAAGCTGTAACGGCCGCAATAGGCAGCGAAGACGCCTCCTCGTTAGTCAAGTAGTTGGGAACCTTCACAAGACCAGAGGAAGGGAAGATGCGGTACTGTGTCAAGCAGCCTTGTAGCGGGAAACCGAGTCCCGACGCCAAGTCCTTCTCGACTACCTGACCCGTCAGGTGCGTCTGGTTAAAGATGGCCATAACACGATCTCCCTCTTGAAGTCCCGTGGTACAGTTGGCACCAATCTTCTCCACAGTGCCGCACATGTCAGAGCAAGGCACGATAGGCAGGCCCTGCTCTAGGTTCTTATAGTGGCTGTACTGGCCCATGCAGACTATATAATCCAGTGTGAGTGATGGTGAAGGGGTCGGATAAATGCTTTCAGGGGAATTAGCAGGCTCACCTTCAGTATCTCGGTAGTTGAGTGAGACACAATGAATCTTGACGAGGACCTCATCATCCCCTAGCCGCTCCGGCGCCGACACATCCCTGAGCTGCAATTTGTCCAGCCCGTCTTGATTACTGACCCACTCCTTCATCGTGAAGTAAGCTATCAAATACGGTTCTGAATGACTTGCAAGTGATAGTTCGCTATTAGAAACATGTTCAATGAACAGCGTTCTAGAGAATTGATATAACGCCGATTAGGGGCGGGGAAGAATCGCGAAGAAATTCTGGGTGTCAATATCGGTTCAATATTTGTCATAGCGAAGTCATACGTAAGCCATCGGCGTAATGGCTCCCCACAGTTACTGTGGGACTTGAGATCTGCTAAACTATGTACGGTATGGAAGACAACAGGAACCAGCCGATCTGAAGAAGCGATCGCGAATGTTAGCTTAGTGGGGAACTCCATCGTGTAATGTGATTGGCCTACCTGACTGCTTACCCCTAGCACTATGTAAGGAGCTGAGAACAAGCATTCAAGTTCAAGGTGGAGATCTCTTCTCCAGAGTAATTGGTAACGGGGTGATGATTATATATTCTTAGAATTAACCAGCGGGCAGCCTTTCCCTCCTGAGGTCGCCGTAGTGGATCCTTATTATAACAAGCCTGAAAGATGCCACACCTGGCTAGAGCGACGGTTAAAACGTGAACATAGTACCAGGTCCTCGCGGAAAATATTTATAGGGCGTGTCTGCAGTCTTGTGCTGGTAAGTTATATGCCAACACCATACCGTTCCAACTTCCATAGTAGCATATCTTTGTAGAAACCGAGGCTTTCAAGGTCCATCTGGGTCCCTTCAAGTATGTTGGCCGCTGACCAGTCCACAACGACTGAGAAACTTGACTGAGACGATGTTGTTGACAGCATTCCGATGGGAGAGAATTGGCCTGCAGGGAGATGGTATCGGGCGTCGAATGTATAATTAAATGGGTCCTCGAAGCCAAGACGGAATAGCTGCATATTAATTAGCGTAAGATTCGTGTGCCTCGCTGACAGATGATGGGTTATCTCATTTTGATATTCACATGATGACGGCCCTTTGTCTAATGACATTTGATTTTTGGATATCCAAGTTTCTACCCCTTGTCTGGCCACTCTGAAAGCTCGTCCCCGAGCCGAGGATATTCATTACTAGGCGGTGGGGGAGGTCCCCAGGTCCTGAGCTTACGGCCTCTCCCCAGCACGATCATCCGTTCGTGACCTTCCATCATCTCGATAAGAAACTCTGTCGACTTCGTCCGGTGTATACAGAGGTGACCGTGTAAGCTACAACTCCCCTGCCCTCTATGTATTGTTACATGCCGTCATCTTTTAGGGAATTTAACATTCCAGGGGTTATGGATTTCACTATCCGCGTACGGCCGTGTAGGTAACCCCTATATCAGTCAGAGACATCGTAAAATTTTCAATCTTATATTATCCAGCCATACCCTATCTGGAAATATTTTGCCTCCTGTACAATTATCTCTTCGGCTTTTGCTCTTCTTTTTTTGCTTGCGGGCGTCCTTGACATATAGGAGCGCTGTAAGCACATGGTCTAGGAGAACAAAGCTAGCTCATCGAATCCAGGTATGGAGTAGGCGGTCCCGAACTCCTTATGACATCAAATGTATATAATGACGTTTCTGTTTCATAGGACAGTTCAGCCCCTTTCGATAGAATGGGGTTGAAGTTTGCTCCCTGAGCCACGCGTTTCGGACAACGCCATCTGTGGTCGCTCGTTCCTCAGGGTCCCATTTCAACATGGACTCCAGAAGATCTGAGAGGTCGGCGGTTTCTTCTGCGGATATAGATACTTGTGGTAAATAAGTGTCGATTGGTTGACCTCTTCGCTGAGATTCCACCGACTAGTCCTCCTCTCCTTTACCACGATCACCTGAGATAGGGTTCGTACGCCCGGTTCAGCTAACATCTTGTCCCCTTTACGAGAATTATGGCGTTTCCCCAGGAGACTGGTTCGCGCGCAGCTGCTCGAGGCTTTTCGCGCCTGTCCTTTGGATTCCCATCCCCGCTGTCAGTAATCTCATCCTCCCCATCCTCGTTCTCCATATCCGTTTCATACCATATGGTTCATTAGGGATCTGGTAGTGGTCCCAGTGGCAGCTCGAGCCTGCTGATGACATCCGACATCCTCTCTTCCCGTATGCCTTCTTGGAGTTCGTCACTTCCTACATTATACAATGTACATGCCAGTGACCTGATGTCGCTACTAAAGCTGGGGTTACGGCCGAACAGAACTGCAGGCGCGGCATATTCATTAGTATACCGCGGCGTTTATTAGGGTCATCGAAGAGAAACTATTCGCCAGTGTTCACGACAGCGACTCTTGGGAAGACGAGTTTTGTCCATCTCTCAGAAGGCATATCGACAACGCAGTAGTTTGACCGCCCGTCCGAACCCGGCTTACCCTTCTAAACTCCTCTGAGGTCAGGCTTCCCGAGGATACCAATACCTGGTCCTTGTTGAGGCTGTCGATGCCCATCAACCTGAATAAGGATGCTCCTCGGGCCTGAAGTCGCCATTGCAGACGCCTTGCGTGTATATATCACAAGCTGTACCGACCCGTCGACAAACCTTCATCGGCTGGACACCCGAAGCTTTATCTTTCCAAGGCAGTTCCGAGGACCGTGGCATTACGTGTAGCCGAGGATTGGCATCACGAAGAACAGGTGCGATCATTCGGGAGATGGATCCAGAATTCATCAATAGGAACAGCGACGTGATTATCCAACAGCTCTTGGGGAGATGCTCGGCTTCGCAGGTGGTCGGCGACCCTCTGATCCTTCCCTGTCGAGGGAGTGATCCGCCCTCAAGGTTTTCACAGTCCGCCGTCGTCTCGAGCTCGTATCGCGGCGCAGCCACGACCCCGAAGCCGCCGCTGCCGAGCTTGTCCACCACCTCGAACCTATCGCCGAGGAGATCGCAGACGTGGACGGGGTGGTATCCCGCCGGGCAGTGCTCGGCTGGGTCTTCCACGCCCTCTTCCCAGCTATCGTAGGGCGCTATCCTTTTGTCTACTTCTCCGTATTGGACGGTGGCAGAGTCGTTGCGTGTACGGCAGCAGATTCATCGTGGTGTTGTGTGTAATCCGAGTCTGTGTTGTGGTGGAGGTCGAAGACTTTCACGAGCTTTATCCGGGTTTCCTGTCATAGTGATGAATATATGGATAAGCATGGTAAAGCTCGATTGGGGCGTCTTGGGATATCATTTTCCTATCGACGTATTCGAGTATGGCCAGTGGTTGCTTAATCAACGCACTATCCGAGCCCACTCAGAAGAAATGCTAGGTATTTGCTAGTATGACAAGCTTCCTTTGTTTCCTGAGTAAGGATATCTGGCAAGTTAAAACAGAGCATATGCTCAGTGACGCTAGCGGACCAAAGGAGTCATTCGATATAGTGCCAGAGACATGTCTTATGTACCCTTTAAGAAACTAACGAGGAATTAGCATTGATGCACTGACCGTGCATATGGTATGACGTTCTGAATTTCAATGTATGCATAGTTCTCAATATTTTCAGTTCCGCTATAGCCTCTAAAACCCCTTACGATGTGTACCCATCATATCGTCATAATCAATCGATACCCCATGCTTCTAGATGCACAATAACACCTGACCCGTCTATGCCCAACTTCGATATCGCAGCGACTGGCTGCCTCATAATGTACAGGTAGTCTGTTAGTCCGTCTCTAAATAAAAGGCCTCAATGTTGCTTGACGAATCCAGAAGGAAATTCCTACATTTCGGTCCGTACATATAAACAGAGCTTTGATATATCTCAAGAACAAATCGCCAGCCCGTTAGTTGACAACCTATCACCTCAACCCACCAGGCCCCTTCTCAACAACGAACGCGACGGGCTTTCTAGCCCTACGATTCCTCGCGCCGCGCGGCGGGACGACAAGCGTCGTCGCCTGTGCGCCAGCGTCGGCCGGCACCGCCTTCTCGTCGTAGCCCCAGCGCGCGACGCCGCCGCCGCGGACCCAGGGCTCGAGGTTGCGGCACTGCGAGACGTCGGCCCACTCGAGGGCGGTGCAGCCATCGAGGACGGCCTCGACGCCGGCGGCGGTGACGCGGACGCAGCCGCGGACGCTGAGGCGGCGGAGGTCATGGAGGTGGAGGGCGACGCTGGCGAGGCTGCCGTCGCCGACGGCGGACCCACAAAAGGCCATGCGCAGCTCCCGCAGGAAGGGGAGCCCCAGCGCTACCACCTCGGTCGCCGTGTCCGAGAGCGCGCAGCAGAACGACAGGTCCAGGTGAGTCAGCTGCTTGGCCGCGCTCACCAGCGCCACCACCGCGTTGTCCGACAGGTAGGTGCAGTCGGCAAGGCAGAGCCGCGACAGGTTGTTGAACCGGAACGGCGTCCATGACTGGAACCCGGCGTCCGTGATCGACGTGCACCGCGTGAGGCACAGCGACTCGAGTCGGTTCGAGGCGTGGGCTGCCAGGTGGGCCATGGAACGGTCGGTGATGTGCTTGCAGTAAGACAGGTCCAGCCGCTTGAGCTTCGGGCAGCCGATGACGGTCCCGGGAGGTGGCAAGGTGACGGTCTGCGTCTGCGGCTTCTGCCCCCGGAGGCGTGCTGCCGAGCTCGTTATGATTACTTGCTTTGTCCCCGTCGGATTGGCATGTTCAGGTACCACCCATCCGACCACACGTGCAAGTAGGTTGTCACCCACTTTTCGGCAGTTACTCCAGTCCACCTCTTCAAGGCCCTTGGCGTTATCGCTCATCTCCAGGATCTGGTTAGCCGATACGTCCCAAACCGATTTCATCTTCCAGACCTTGACATTTTTGCCGCAGACCTTCCATAACGTTGAAAAGCCCTCGTCGGTGATGTGAAAGCAGTTGCTCAGGTCTATGGTCTGGAGCCGGGGACCAATAAATGGCGCAAGAATTTTGATGATCACATCGTCGCTAACTCTACGGTTGTAAGGGGTCAAATCCACGTCTGTGCAAAGCTTTGGTGATGTCGCAAGTAGTTTTCGCCAGTGTGTCGAAACTTGCCGGAGCCGGAGCAGCTCCACTATATCAAGACTTTGGAAGATTGCCGCAAGGACGTCGTCGGGTAAAGCCGGTTTCTGGTTAGGATGAGGCCGCCTGGGTAAAGTTCTAGCTCTCTTCGGGGGTACCTCACAGTCCGGAGACATCGTGTCTGTCATAGAGAATCTTGAAGAGTTCGAGGTGTCAATCATGCGTAGGCGCGCCCCATTGGTCGTTGGCGAGGAAGCATTATCACTTATTGGATTCGGGGGCGCAAGAGATCCCCGTCGTCGGTTTCTTATGTTCTCCATATCGACACTAAGATACGGATCTGGATCTTTCGGTTCCATCTGATCTAGCTCGTCCTTGACTGGCGAAGAAGGCTTCGACGGCGTGGTGAATGTCATCTGGGGCGCGGTATTCAACGAGATTGATGGTGGGGCATCAGCGTCCGTCATCTCCACATCCGCAGACTCGCCGCTTTCCTCCAGGGTCATTCTGTGCCTCGCAGTCTCCTCAACCTGGGTTTTTATGTTTGGCGGGCATCTCTTCCAGAGCTGGTTCAAGGCCTCGCCACTGATCATAAGACACTCAACAGTGGTGATGGACCTGACTGTCGCGGTTCGCCGGAGTGAGAGCCCGAGGCTCGCGACTTCGCCGAAATATTGCCCCTGTTTCAACCGCGGCCTTATAGTAGAGCGTGTAACCCTCCTTTCTCGCTCTTGACCGGCGGCGTCGTGGATTACCTCCGCCTCACCGCGTACAATGAAGTAAATGTCGTTGCCAACCGTGCCTTGGCGGATAATATCGGTGAAAGGAGGGTAGGTCTTTGGTTGCGCACTCATGCCGAGGAAATGGAGGATATCGGGAGGTAACGCAGAGAACAGCGGCAATTCCTTCAGCGTCTGTCGGACGTTAACCAACCCGCTGCCTAGCGCACTGCCCGCGGCCGGGTCTTCAATAGCTCCCGGGCTCGGAGATTTTCTCTTCTTCTGGTTCACCACCGTCCCTTCAGCGATAGCGCCAACCTCCCCGGTGAACACTTTGCCAGGGGCCGCTTCCCGTGGGGCCGAACCTTTCGCGGTCTTAAAAGTGAGACCGCTTTCCTGGCGCTTCTTATTCAGGATGGTGAGGCGCTCGCGGGCCTCTTCCCTGATAGCAGTCTCCATCTCAGGAAACCTAGGCATCTCTACGTTAAGATGTTCCTTTTTGAGTATAAGGAGGAGACATTTGGTGCGAGCGACGATGGTCGCCGTTCGGGGCATATCCATGAGAATCCCGATTTCACCGAAGAAGGACCCGGGCTTAAGTTCGGCATAAACAGCCTCCCCGTCTCTAGAGGTAACGGCAACGACGCCGCGGACTAGCCAGTACATCGACTTCGCTTCGTCGCCCTCGGTCAAGATGACATCATGCGCCGCGTGGACTTGAGGTCTCAGATGCTTGCCAATGGCTACCAGGAACTCCTCGGGCGCCGATTTGAACAGCGGGAAAGATCGCATGCGCTCAAGGACGTCCAGGGGCATATCTGGGATCGTCGAGACCGTTAACGGGGACGGCCGGACGGGACGCGTCGGATTCGACTCCACGTTGAACGCTCTGATCAACGCTACCGAGTCCGGAACCGGTCCATTTGGCGGATGGTGTGCCAATGCCCTGTAGGCCGAGGCCGGGGAATGCGAGCTTCGGCGTCTCATGGTGACCTACTTCCGGACACCAACCGGATCTGTTGACACCAGCAGCAGCAACCTCGCCACTAGGACGCGAGCCCTACGGCCCCTCGCTTTTCAGGATAGTCGGAACTACCTTTGGCCCAGATACTTATAATCGAGGCAAAGGGTAAACGGACATCCGAAACAAGCCCGACGTAGACTGAAGCGGTAACGCGGGTCCTTCGTACAGTGTATATCCACCCAATAAAATAGTGTCACTGGTATATTACGCTACTTATGCCGCTTATGCAGAGGAGGCGGCGAATCCAAAACGAGGCAAGATATGCGAGCCGGATCCCGGTGCTCTGGCGGCGGTGATGGCGCAGCTTCAAATCAGAGGAACGTTGACGTCGTGACTCGCTTCTGCAACGCCCCTCGGCTCGGGTTCGGAGGGGGAGAGATTAGGCCCAGACACGGCAACACATGGCGGGGGGATATCGGATTCAAGTTTCGAACTCTACCGCGTCCTACTTGTCCGCTCCCCACTGAATCTCGCGCGACTCTCGAGGTGGCCCCTGATTAGCTAACTTTCTAAACCAGTCCCACGACAGACGCAGGGCCATGTAACTATAGAGATAAGATGATACTTACAAGGCGAACTACAGGCCTACTGGAATGGTTTCAGGCCCGGCCAATAGTGGTGGATAAGTCAACGTAGCCGATATCAACTACGCAGCGTATGCACAGGCAGCGCGACAAGGTGTAAGACAATCGGTGATAAATCATGTACGAGATGGGTGGGCGTAAGTGTGCTTAGTATGAATCCGGACTGAGGAGCGCGGGGTTTACCGTGAGGTTCGGTATGGTTTCAGGGGTGGTATGTAGAGATACAAACAACAGCAGCTATACTAGCAAAGACAAACATAGGGCAACAGGGCAGGAGGAATTCAAATCAAACGGATCCTTGCGCACAACAGCTTCTAAGAAGAGCATAAACTATTGGGTATCGGGGAACGGAAGTGATGGTGCCTTTGTCATAGAATAAGATGTTGCGTTGCGTGCACAGATAATCCCGGGCATGTCGGTAGGTGACAAGCAGCAGCAGCCCGCAGCCGTTGAAGAAGGGAAAAAAGAGATAAGAAATGGGAGAAGAGGGTCAGAGCTCCTCCCTGTAAACCGTCGAGGCGGTCTGTCTTACACCTTAAAGTTGATTAAGCTGCGGCCGGTGCGTAGATGCAGATCCCAGAAGCAAGTGGGACGTCTCGTCAACATCAGCCCCACAACCGTCTTTTCTTTCTCATCCGGAGGTGGAAGTGGTTCTGATGACAAACTCGATAGGTGCGGCAACCAATTGATGCCGGGCACTTGCTTTATTTGGGGTACAAATAGTGCACGGAAAGCATCCGACTAAGCTGAGGGGATGCCACACATAACTCGCCTAGGTACCCTAGCTGACCTGCTAGGGTGGGAGGCTTGCAGGGGCCGCCGGTACTCTGCCTTACGACAGATTTACTCCCAGAAGCTGTGGGGGCAGGGTTGCGATATATGTCTATTTTGGAGTTTTTGTCTAGACTATTGACTCTGACTGCCTGCGCGAGGGGGTTTCCGTATCTGGAGATGGTAATACCATCGATATAGTCGATAAAATGCCAGAGACAACTGGGCTAAGAAAGATGGCACGGTAGAGCGTGGGGTGAACCGGCTGCCCTAAGAACAGCCACTAAATAGAAAGCTGGCGATGAGACGGGATGGGGGATGTGCCGGAAAGCAATGGTCAAAATGATTTGCATGAGTACCAAGTGTTCAGCCCGTTGCTACTAGGCGTTGTTATTTTTGAATCGTAGTAAGCTCCCCGGTCCCAGAGATCTTCTTTGGCTACTCTAGGGGCCGCCCCCCATGCAGCCACTCCGCTTGGCCGATTGAGTGATTGACTTTATTAGAACGCGCCGTGAGGCGAGGTGATGAGCCCCAGTCAACTCGCCGCTGATAGTTCATCGTCTTCTCGCTAATGCGTTTTAATATGTGTACCTGTTTTACTACAGGACCAAAATAGTCGGATGTTACGCTTCTCCAAAAATTCTTGGACGGAGCCCAATAATGGACATGTCATAAAGAACTCCAGAGACGCCTCGTTCTAGCGCCGCTTAGGGGTGGCACCTAGCGCTAGAATTGGAAGCGACGGAAGACGTACGTACTTTTTCGGTGCTTGCATAATAGAAGTGAGCATCTGATGGATTCAATGGTGTGAGTGGGCGTTGTTCTGCTTGGTCAATGTTACGGGCCATCTGGCTTGCCAGGCTGTCTCAGATTATCGGCCGACTCCAACAAGTAGAGCTGCTCCACTCATGTTATACCGTTAATGTAACGCTATGCTGCAGTTCGATGTAAGATGCAGCGATGACGAAAATGAGAAGGATGGTGGAGAACTTTTTATTTGGAGGCAGCCATCCATCTGTTGCCTTTTGATAGCTATTCAACAATATCCGGTCGGGGCCGCTATGAAGAGAATCAGAGAGGCAGCTGTAACGGCGAATCATTGAATAGGGAGATCGCCGTACCTGCGTGCTTCTGGGGAATTCGGAAGCGCGAGGTTCTATTAATAATCCAACATTTCACCTGAACGGGCCTTTGTCAGCCCTGTGAAACCGGCCTACCTGAGAGACCTGTATGCAGGAAATGCGATTGCGGAAAATGTTATCGGGTTGGCCGCCGCATCAGGTTGGTACCCTGGCCGCTCTTTGAATCCACGACCGTGCGGGCAAGAGCCACTGAAACAAGCTACCAAAGCGACCTACGACATCTGCAACGAAAGGGGTTTCCCTGCATTATGTTGCAGTCTGTAAGTTACTATGTACTCGCCGTGATCCAGCTACCTCGGAATGGCATTTCTGGGCGTTTTAGCCATCTTTCGAGAAGAATTCCATGCAGCTCTCCGATTGACGCCAGGGGCCCACCGAAGAAAGCCCGCAAATTCTCCAGCAGGATCGCAGCCAGGCTTGTGCATGGCTCCTACCGTCTGCCCGTCCGCCTGCCCGTTCCTTGCATCCGCTTCGTGCCGCTCCACATACTCCTTTCCGCTTGTAGATAGGTCGGTTTCGTAAGTTGCTTCGACGTTAGATGATGTCACGGCCGGCTATGGACTAGCTTTCTTCTTCTTCAACTTAACTTGGAATAGGTAACGAGCGAAACGGTATCTTTCAGACCGTTACCGAATCCTTCCGGGTGTTCTCGAGCGGCGAGGGATGGTCTGGGAAGCCGTTGATGACCCAATACCAGTACTACGGTTAACTGTCGCCGACGGGCGCAAAGTTCAACTCATTACCCCAACAAGGGGCGGTGTGCACGTGAGGTCGTACTACATCCCACAATCCATACTCCGCAGAACCAGCTACACGCGCATGTTAGATAATGCAGAAATTGTACGGTTCCGGTCTTCCGGGTTCCCCCTTGGTCTTCCGGGAAGAGGTCGAAACGTTACCGCGCGGGTTAAGCCTTTAAACCTAACCAGCGGCTACGGAGCCGACCACATAGATTAATTCCTTCCTTCTCATTGGCAACTGTACCTAGTTTCAGATAACGTCTTGGGTTTGAACGCTGATGGACAATTTCATGTTTGAGTTGTAGCCGTCTTCGCAAGGCATCGAGAAAGATGTATCAATCCTAAAGTGGAGGGTGATGACTCAAAATTACTTGCGCCCCTAAAGTTCTACTCGCTACAGCTCGCGTTATCACGGCCTGGACCAAGCTAGAGCCGGAGCAGTCTGTGGTCCCCGAGAGGTCCCGCGAAGACCGATCGACCGGGGACGGGGTGGGCCCAACAGAAACTGGATTCAGGCTATACGTTTACGGCGGGTCGGCAAGTTATAATACCGCACCGTCTTGTCCGCTTCACATCGTGATAATGATTCTCATCCCGATTAAGCGGGACCTCAAGGATAGCATGCAAATCCCGATATGGTATCGCTGAGGTACAGCATGAAATGTTAGTATCCACGGAAAAGGAGTAGGTCCCGAATGGCATCGCTGTCTTGCATCTGCCAGTCGTATCCAATTTAGGGGCTGGCAGTGGTTAGCTTGTGTGTATAGGTATAGCCCAATTAGTTACCTTCCAAACTTGATAATTTTTGCATCCTTGATCCCGCCGCCCCAATAGCTTTCCAAGTTAGTTCCTCCGTATACGAATCCTGCGCGTTGTGCCTTGCTCCTCAGATGGCTTTGTCCGCAATAATATCTGAAAGCGCAGGTGATGATAGGAATCTACATATATTATTTCTACGCAAGTACACACACTGTATCACATGCCAACTGCAAGCGGGCCGCCCTAAACCGCAGAATCTGCCGTGGGGCTCGGGTATTTCTAAGCCCGGAGTTTGTCGGACATAACAGTGACGCAGCTTGGAAACGATTCGAAGTGGCCAGTGCCTACTTCCTACGTACAGTATTGACCCGAAGCCCCCACCTCGAGCACCTCGAACTGCTAAATCAGCGTCATCGCAAGTTGAGTGAATCTGTCGCATTTCTTCCTCAATTCTTCTCACACAAAGCAAAGCATCAATCATCCCTCGTTCGGAACCTCCTAACTCACTACCTTTTCTTTGTTATCATCGAGTCTATTTATACGCATACGAACCGTAACGATGTCATTCACGATCACGGTCCGCCAGGGACCCGGTCGCCTGGCTTCGAGGCTACCCGACCTGGCCAAATCGTCATACCGAGCATCTGCTCCCATGCGAGCTTTTCATCAGTCGGCAAAGCCATCGACTTTCTTCACATCTAGGCCGGTCGTCGCATCGTCACTTGCGAAGACGACGACGAAAAATGCCTTCGCTCAGTCAAGAACATACATGCAGCCGTCCGCGCCGCCAGCAGCCGACGCAGGCTCGACCATGCGCCGGTTACTCGTCGGAGGTGCCATCTTCGGCGGTACCCTCGTTGGTATTAATGCTGTCTTCAACCGCGAGACCCGAGAGGACGGCGGAATGCCCCCATACGAACGTTCATACCTGAACCAGACTTTCCTCCACACCGGTCTTGGTATCGGCATCATCGGTGTGACTGCAAGACAGATGGTTCAGAGCGGTTTCGTCTACAGGCTGATGGTGACTAACCCGTGGGTGGTGGCGATTGGTGGTCTGGCCCTCAGCTTCGGTACGATGCTCGGAACCCGCGCTATCGAGCCTGAGAAGTAAGTCCGATCTCTTTTTATCATCCCCATATCTCGAGTAAGTGCTGACGTGAATTCAAATAGCTACATTCCCAAGTACGCTCTGTGGACTGCCTTCAACGCCACCCAAGCCGCCTTCATTGCCCCTCTCGTCGCCTTCGCCCCCGGTGCGCTGATTGCCCGCGCCGGTCTCTACACGGTCGCTATGATGGGATCTATCTCCTTCGTCGGTGCTACTGCCAAGCAGGAGAAGTACATGTACATCGGTGGTCCTCTCCTTGCCGGTGCCGCCATCGTCGCTGTATCCGGCCTTGCGCCTCTCGTCATCCCGGCGACGGCAGTCCGAACCCTGGCCTTCACCGAGAACCTCTGGTTGTACGGCGGTTTGGCAGTCTTCGGCGGCTTCACCCTGTACGACGTCCAGAAGATTCTCCACCACGCTCGTATGGCTCAGGCCGGTGTCATCAAGAAGGACCCGGTCAACGAGAGCATCTCCCTGGAGCTCGACTTCCTGAACATCTTCATCAGAATGGTCCAGCTCCTGACGATGCAACAGAACCGCAGGAGGTAAGCGGATAGGGGTGGATTTGACAATGTAACACTATGACGGAAGGTGGATGGAAGCTGGCTATATATCACTATTGATTCCCGAGGCTGGAAGGAGAGTCAGCATTTCAAGGTTGATTAGTCTCTTCAAGAGGCAGGAGAACTCCTCTCTGTAGTTAGCCTTAGTGGGTTGTGGTTTGCATTGGTAATTGAGCACCAAAATGAACTCAATCGGAATACCGTTCAATGTGATATTTTCGCTCCTACTAAAGGAGCGAGTTAAGACTTGTGTATAAATAGCGGCTTTTCTGAACATGCCAATCTTCCACCACCGAGCCGAAATAAGCTCCTCTGCCATATCTTCTTCCCCTCAGTAAATAAGGCCGTAGCATGGAAATCCTAACCATCTTTCCTTTTAGCGTGCCAGGGGCACTTAGTTCGTCACTTATGAGTTGCTGAGTGACAGAAGTAGTGTGCCGCTGCGACTGTGCCGAGATTGCCTCTCCTGACAATTTTCTGATTAGCGCTGAGCTCAAAATGAAATATCCATGTGTCTTTTGGCGCGCTTAAGCCTTTTAGCTGAGGTCTCGCCTTTTCGCATGACGCGACTCTGCATTTCCTTGATCTCGCTTGGTACCTGCCCTGTTTTATAGGTCAGCCCCGGGGGGGGTTGGTAGATGTTGAACATTTGCTTTGCCGCTTTGATTTGCCTCCAGACTCCTCTCATTCAAGACATTGTCCACGGGATGATTAGAAGAGGAGAGACTAGATACCTAATTACTCTTCTGAGTCTTTTTCTGATATACGATGATCGTGCGTTTTAAAGGACTGGCGCTCTATCAGGATCTTAAAGGTAGGTAAATACATACTGGCATTATCCCAGTCATCCCACCTGAACAGCCCCCTGCTTCCCAAATCCCCGTATATTTTAAGGATATCGGCCTTCTGATAAAAGAACTCCCGACCCGCCCTTTCCGACTTCATCCTCATGTTTAGAGAGACGCAATCCTGGCTGACACGACACGAGAGCTCTACGTATAACGGATTCATGCATATACGGCACATAACATAGGACGCAGTGTTCAATATGACAGCCCAAGCCAGTGAACTACAACCGCAGGACGCGGAGGATTTACTCGACAATGACGATCAATCCTCTATTGGCAACCCCGAGAGTCCGGATGCCAAGTCAACCGAGGAGGCCGAGAAGACAGTGGGAAATGCATCATTCTCACCATCGTCTCAGCCACCCGTATCATCATCGTCGCACTCGGGCCAGAACCTCTCAAGGTTGCTGCTTCTTCCCCAAGAGCTATTCGACGAAATCACGAGTTACCTGAACCCGGCCCACATCGTGCTACTGGCCCTCGTCAACAAGGAACTAATGGGGCGCTTCCTCCGCCAACACCCACCCCCGCCTCCACCGCCCCCGGACCAGCAGCAGCAGGGGCAGCCACCAACGCCGGCGGGACCGGCTGCCCCATCGTCGCCGTGGAGGGCGCTCGGGGAGTACATCCGGGCCTCGGACACGGTAAAGGGCAGGATCCGGGGCACGCTGCTAAGCACGCTCGACCTCGACCTGCCGGACCTCGTGTACTGCTACAAGTGCCGCAAGATGCACGACCCGTTCGTGACGTTCATGGACCCGGCCTACGCCCCCTACAAGTCGCGCCGCTGCGTCGACTACGGCGCCGACCATCACATGCCGCCGCGGGCCACGCGCAAGCTGATCCGCACCATCACGAAGCGGCGCATGCGCGGCGACGCCGAGTACCGCCATCTCCTGCAGCAGGTCAACAACACGACGACGTGCTACCGCGGCGGCGTGCTGGGCCAGGTCTCCCTGCGCATGCGGTACCGCGGCGACTCGATGCTGCTGCGGCGGCAGCAGGTGGTCGCGTCGGTCGACAAGACGCCGTTCAGCCTCTGGCTGTTCAACGCGCAGCTGGAGGCTGCCGCCAACCGCGCCGCCGCCCCGCAGACCCTGCCCAAGGTCCACCGCATCTGTAACCACCTCACGTGGATGGACCGGTACGCGGTCCTGCTGGACCGCCTGCTGCGCCCCCTGTGCAGGAAGGAGCAGGCGAACGAGGCACACCCGGTGCACACGCACGCGTGCTTCAGCCGCGAAGGCCCGTTCGACCCCGCGCAGCAGGGCAGCGGCCACGCGATCGCCGAGCGCCTGCGCCAGCTGGCCCCGGCCTCGCAAGCAACGGCAGCGCCGCCCGACGCGGCGACGGCGACGGACGTGCCGTCGCTGCTGGGCGCCGTGCAGTCCTGCGACCGGTGCACGACGGACTTCGCGCTCGACGTGGCGCCGCTGCCGGCGCCGTTCCACTGGGGCTTCGTGCTGACGACGTGGCTCGACCTCGGCCGCATCGACTTCTGCGCCAAGTGGGACAGCCACCGCGACGTGCGGCCCGGGCGCGACTTCCGCCGCCCCGCGGGCGACGCGGTCCCGGACATCTGCGAGCGCTTCGAGGATCTGGCGCCCTGGCGCGCCGGACCGCCGCGCCCCGCCGCCGCCGTCCACCCCCTCGACCTCGACCGCATGCGCAACTACGGCTGGGCCGAGCGCGCCGCCGCGGGCCGCGACCGCTACGTCGCGTGGGCCTCCGCGCACTGCGTGGATCCGATGACGGGCAGGATCCTCGATCCGGATCCGCTGGAGGACGCCGACTACTGAATTTGTTGGCGACGAGGTTTCGCGGCCGCCTGGCTGCTCTTGGGCGTTTGTGCCTTTCATTCTTTTATTATTTATAGCTAAGGGGGCAACATATAGAATTCTCATCTTTCGGATGCGCATGCCTGCGGGCGTTAGCAGGACGACTCGTTTGCGGGTATCACGGTGGAACTCAGGGGCCGAAGTCAGGGGCGGAACTCGATGAGAGATGTCGGAAAGGTTCATCTCAGTCGATTGCATGCTAGCGGTAGTGGTACTTGCTATTCAGGTAGAAAAAGCTCAACCCTGGTTGAAATCCATGGGTGATCACCAATAATATGGAATGAGCGGAGACGCTTTTTTGGACACACCCGGTTGCCCTATACCTTTAATCACAACTAAAGATCCCAGGGGCAATCAGATCAACGATCATCGCCGGCCCATCTGCCTCCACTCAGCCATCTCCGTTGATATCGGGCCGTACGTAACTCCAGCCCAATGTAGCTCACCGACCAACCACTCGAACTCTCTTACGAACTCACAAGACCCGCGTCCTCCTCACTTGAGCGGCGGGAACGACCTCAAGAAGTGGCTCGGGCACTCGTACCCGGACGGGTTCTTGTCGAGGTACAGCTGGTGGTAGTCCTCGGCGTCCCACCACTGGCCGGCGGGCGCGATCTCGGACTTGACGCCGCCGCCGTACCACTGCTCGTCAACCTGGCGCGTCACCTCGCGCGCCACGCGCTCCTGCTCGGGCGAGTGGAAGAAGATAGCGCTGCGGTACTGCGACCCCACGTCCGGCCCCTGCCGGTTCGCCGTCGTCGGGTCGTGCATCCGGTAGAAGAACTCGAGGAGCTGCCGGTATGTCGTCTGCTGCGGGTCGTAGAGGATCTGCAGGGCCTCGGCGTCTTGTTCCCGCAGAAGTCAGTGATCGTCTAGAGAAGGAGGGAGAAAAGAGAAACGAAGAAGAAGAAGAAGAAGAGAATCACTACTCACGTCCCGTGTTCCCCGAGCACACCTCCCGGTACCCCGGGTGGCTCGTGTCACCTCCCGTGTAGCCCACGCGCGCGTCGTACAGGCCCTTGCCCCCGAAGTGCTTCCGGAAAAGGTGCTCAACGCCCCAGAAGCAGCCCGCGGCGAGCGTGGCCTTCTCGGCGCCCTCCGGGACTGTCGCCGAGCGCCCCGCGGAGCCGTCGCCGCTTATCCCGAGGCGCGTGCCGCTGGACAGCGGCCGGAAGAGCCGCGAGACGAAGTTCGGCATCGCGAAGGCTGCGGCCATAATCGCGATTGCGATTGCGACGTTCGGTAGTAGTAGTGGTGATAGGGTCGAAGGATTCGGGACTTGGTTGTTGTTGCCGCTACCGGTGCTGGTTGCGCTCATAGAAACCCGTCACTCAGCTCGGGTTTAGTTCGTCGTCTTCGATCCTTACGGCGAAATAATTTGACGTTTTATATAAACATACCAGGAGGTGGCGACAGTGCTTTGGGAATAAGACTCATTAATGATTCCAAAGCTGCGTGCTTCATGACGTCTTATCGTGCCCCGCTAAGGAATGACAAATTCCCGTTGCAGAAGGTGGGGCTCCCGGATCGTCGTGCTCGTACACATAATGTTATTTTGCATACAAATTATATGGGGTTCGATATTTTAGCCAATTCCAGTATTTCGTGGGCCTGGTAGAGGAACTAACATTACATACCCTTTGAGCACTGTACACCTATAAATGAATATAGTACAAGGCAGTCACCCAGGATTTGCATTCAAGTCATACCGGAAACGCCATTCATATTTAAACCGCTGTATGCACCCGATAGCCATACAGATCAAGGCCGGCCGTGCATTAGGGGCTTCCACATGCATGACGGAGCAGACTTCTAGTATATAGGCGGTAAGGCAGATTGCTCGGTATAGATGATCTTAGGATATGTCAAATATGATAACTTCAGAATGGCAACGTCCGAGGACCCAGCGACGATGGCGGCGATAATACCAAACATTCGTCCGAGTAGGCCTCATTGAATGGACAGAACCGCCGGTACAACTGGAAACCGACAAGCTGAAACAACATAGTACCTCTACATCCACCACCACTCGACGCGCCGGGCTCCCGCTACCCCATTACTAGATATCAAGTTCACAAAGCCCTGTCCTGTATCGTCATAGCCTCGCGAATTTGCCAGCTCCGTTGTCGCCTGGGCACCATGCGCGGATTTCTGGTGAACTCGATGGAGATGCCTAGACGGCCATCGCCGCGGGGGCGGGGACTCCTCAGAAAATCATCTGCGGAGGATGTTCTAGGCTCGTACGCCGTCCGGCTACGGTCTTCTGGATGCATATTTTTCAGAATTGAGGCAGTACCAAATAAAGACCCAGCTATTTACGGTCTGTCTAAGACAGGAGACTGGTGAAGGCTACGTGGTGCGGTTTGGGACCTTTGACCTCAGGCGTCAAGCAATAGAACTCCTGGTATCCTCCACACTTGAGAATAACGGAAACTCTAGAAACTCAGTCGCCTCGCCTACACGCGACCCGACCTCCCCCCATGCTACCGCTATCTCGGCCAAACGGCTTACTGATCCGTTAGCTGAAAGAGGCGATCGAGGGCGCCGTCAAGCCTCAATTCGCCTGCTACGCAGTTAAGATTTCCAGGTCGGGTTCTTTACGGGCGTCTCTGTGTTACCGGATCTCCGGCGCCATGGATAGGTACGTGATGGGTCTGTCCAATATGCCCATCCGTGGCACGGTCCGGCTGCGATATCACTGGACCTGTTGATAGTGGATCGTCGGAGAAACAAGCGATTCTCCATACCCTCTTCCTTCCGTTGGCATCAGACTATTGATTCTGGATTGCGCTAGCTGACGTTCCTACAACTCCTCCTTGTCCCTTTGGCGATTGGCAGCCGCGGCAAGCCGGGAAGGTTGGGAGAGGCTAATGTGGGTGTGCTGCAGCTCTGATTTTTAGGAATGCGAGAGCCCCTGATTTTCGTCTATTCTGCTCTGTACGGACTAGCCCCTCGCTCATAACATTAAAGTCTCAGTCCCTGACATCCGCATAACGTGATAGGGTGCTTGAGTATGCCCTACGGAAAAGCAGAAGAAATACGGAGTTTAATTGATGGACGTATTATTTGATCACTCGCCATCTTAAGGACTTTGGTCAAAAGGGGTGACATTTTTGCTGATCGTGGACAGGGGTGCAAGCATGTAGCAGGAACACCGGCCGCCTGATTACACTCACTACATGCAATGAATAGCTATTCTCATTGTCGGATTCTTCCCATGTGCCCCCCGGGTTTGCTCTGGAAATTACCCAACAAAATGAACCCTGGTTAATGCAGCCCCCTTGCGTACAATGAAAGCTATATTAACAGCCACGCCAGCGTAAGAGAGAAGGGCCGACAAATTCGGCGGCACTCATCAAGATGCAGTGCAGTAGACGAGGACTGCATCCCCTACATGACGATTCATGGGAGCTGATTCGCTTAAGCTTTGACGGCCCGGAGAGACAGCCCCTAGGCGACTGTTATCGTCCTCAGACTGCAGCGGCCCCAGGTGGTTAGCTACTACTTCAAACCGTACTTGTGCTGTAGCTTTAGAAGCCATCTCTTGGCTGAAATAAGCTTTTGTGCTCCGTAGTCTGGAGCGCCACGGTGGCAGGGTGTGATACCAGTATCCCGAAGACGCTGGTCAATATGAGCACGACCCTACCATTCTGTGGACTTATGAATTCGTCCGCCAATCAGATGAACGGGTTATTGTCTCGTCTCATGAGACCCGTAGAGGCTCCCGCCCCGGACTTTCCCTCGTTTGGGTCGCGGGGGAAAGCGGGCCGAGTTCCAATCCAGTCAAGCGCTAGAAGGTCTCAGTGCCAGCTTCTTCGCATCACCAACAGCCTTAATCAAGTCCCTCAGGTGGAGGTCACATCGCGTTACAATGGGGCGTATTGCAATAAGTGTCACCTAGGAACGCCTCCCTGTGTCCATATCAGGTAGAACTTCTACAAAGTAGGCTATAGAACCGTAGAGCTATCGCGTCGATCGGTTTGCCGAGATTTTTTCTCTACACCACCCTATGCTTGCTAGGGATGTCCGCTAAGGGGCATAAGGCGGCGTCGTACTCTTAACAAGGGATATTTACAACACGCTTTCACCAAACGTTATCGACCTAACGTGAGGCGTTGGTTTATTAGATAGAGCCCGCAGCAGTACGAAGTACGGGACCAAGGTGAGTTGGAAAGAAGGGCCGGCTTCCGGTACGCGAAGCTTGGGTCATCATCGTATGGTCAATTCCATACGAGGTCGAATGTTCTTCCGGTTATGGAAATCGCTCCTGCAGGGTTACAACAGCGGTAATCACCTCACCAGTTGGCAGAGGTCGCCGATTGATGCCCCCGTCTTTCTATCTAGTAAGCCTCAGATATTGTTATCCCCCAGGGGCAGGGGTCTTTGAGCGCGATGGCACATATCGTTCCGGGGAACCTTGCAAAAGTAAAACGCGAAGAATGCGGGGACGCTCGACCGTGGATCCGACTGTGAGAATGGCGAACTGCTGTCTCCCATTGCACCCTTCAATGGCACGATATCCGAGAATTGCATGTTCTCGTCCCCATAGTGACTTCGTCTTCTTCGAATTGCTGCGTGCCATACTGAGCCACTGGTCCCTGGTGACCGACAGATGTAGAGAGGTCTTGCCGAGACTGAATTTACGGACAGCAGGGGTCACCACAGGCGAACTCTGTTACTGGATCGACCGGGGTCTCCGCGGTCGAATGTATCCCAACCCAATGTAGGGTAGGATTCAGGGACTGGGGAGATAAAACCGCGGCCGCATCCGCGTCCTGTCCCCGTTCTTCTGCTTCCCTACCTTCTCGGCGTCCCTCTTATAGGCATCTGCCTTACAATATATCTCAGTCCAAACTTGTGGCCGGGTAACGGATTGCGGCGGCTTATATACTGGCATCATGGAGGAGAAGGAGAACGGCATAGGGGCAGTCGCCTCGACTGCCTCGCACCCCGAAAAGGTTGGCTCGGACCTAACCACACGATCAGTTTGATGTATTGACCGAGCGGCAACATAGGAGGTGGCGGGAACCAAAGTTGCCCAGGGAAATGAAGCCTTCAACGAGGCGATGTTGAAGGAGCCGCCGTCGGCTTGGTCCAAATCTCAAGTCATGATCTACGCCTTCTCTGTCGTCGGCTTCTTCTGCAGTACGATGAACGGTTACGATGGGAGCTTGATCAACAACCTGCTCCAAAACCCCTATTTCCAAGAATACTACAACGTCGAGAACAGCGGCATATGGGCCGGAATCGTCTCATCCATGTACCAGATTGGTGGTGTCGTCGCTCTGCCTTTCGTCGGCCCCGCCGTCGACACTTGGGGAAGGAGGTGGGGCATGATTATCGGGGCCGGGCTCATCGTCATCGGTACCATCATTCAAGGAACCTCGGTGGCCCCCGGCTCTTTTATGGGCGGTCGTTTCTTGCTCGGTTTCGGCGTCTCCATTGCGGCAGCCGCCGGACCTATGTATGTCGTCGAGATCAACCACCCGGCCTACCGCGGCAGAGTCGGTGCCATGTATAACACCCTCTGGTTCTCCGGTGCTATCATCGCCTCGGGGGCAGCCCGTGGTGGTCTGAACACCGGTGGCGACTACTCGTGGCGGCTGATCACATGGCTGCAAATGCTGTTCTCGGGTCTGATCTGCTTGTTCTCCCTTTTACTTCCCGAATCGCCTCGCTGGCTGTATGTCCACAACAAGCACGCCGAAGCCAAGGCCATGCTCACGAAGTACCACGGTCTCGGCAACGAGGAAAGCGTCTGGGTCAAGCTCCAGCTACACGAGTACGAGGAGCTCCTCAACATGGACGGCTCCGACAAGCGGTGGTGGGATTACAGCG
This sequence comes from Monosporascus sp. mg162, assembly GCA_004155945.1. Taxonomy (NCBI): domain Eukaryota; kingdom Fungi; phylum Ascomycota; class Sordariomycetes; order Xylariales; genus Monosporascus; species Monosporascus sp. mg162. The sequence goes on from QJNY01000619.1 coordinate 27,221, forward strand.
CGCTCTTCCGCGACCGCGCCTCCGTCTACCGTCTTTCCTGCAACGTCATCGTCTCAATCTTCGGTCAGTGGGCCGGTAACGCCGTCCTATCGTACTTCCTAGGTGCCGTACTCGAGTCCTGCGGCTTCGCCCACCCCATCGAGCAGGCCAATATCACCCTGATCAACTCGTGCCAGCAGTTCCTGTGGGCTATTCTCGGTGCGCTGGTCGTCGACAAGGTGGGCCGCCGGCCGCTGCTGCTGTTCTCCTTCACGGGGTGCTGCGTCATATGGCTCGGCATGACCATCGCCTCGGCCGAGTTCGCCAAGTCGGGCGGCGACGTCGACGCCGCCGGCAACGTCATCATCGGCACCAACAGGGCGGCGTCGACGGCCGCGCTGGCCATGGTCCTCATCTTCGGCGCCGTCTACTCGGTCGGCATCACGCCACTGCAGGCCCTCTACCCCGTCGAGGTCCTCTCCTTCGAGATGCGCGCCAAGGGCATGGCCTTCTCATCTCTCGCCGTCAACGTTGGGGGACTCCTTAACCAATTTGCTTGGCCTGTGCGACGCCCTATGGCTGTAACGGCTGCACCTTGTACTGTAAATTTGTGCTAACTATTTTCAGGTATCTATGGAAGCCATCAAATGGAGAACCTATATCATCTTCACGGTCCAGGACGCCGTCCAGGCCGCCATCATCTGGTGGATGATCCCCGAGACCAAGGGCCGCACCGTGAGTTCTATTTTCTATTTGATTCTGCTCTGACCCCCAACCCCTTTCCACGAACACCTCACCTCTCTTGTGGTGCCTCTACTTAACTCGGAGGGATTGCTGACTTGCTTCCACTTCCCAAACAGCTCGAGGAACTCGACGAGATCTTCAAGGCCAAGAACCCTGTCAAGGCCTCTACTCAGAAGAAGAAGCTCGCCGTCAACCGGTTCGGAGACGTCGTCGATGTCCACGAGGTTTAGACAGCGTTCTACCCCTTTTTGGTTCGTCTATTAGCGGTTTGGATGGCGTCGAGGAGTATCTCATGCGAATGAGATAACATGGATGTATACCGAAGTAGCTATGACCATAACGAGACGCAATGTAATGATGGAGTTCTTTCTGGAAACTACTCCGGCCCTCCCATCCGGGCTGGGACATCCCATCCAAGACTTGTATCCCGGCCTGATTACGAAAGCCGGAGTAGACAATTTCTGAAGATTTTTGAAGATGCTCGTTGACGGCCGAATACCCAGGAAGTTTTCAGAACGTCTAGACTACGATGCCGAGACGACATCCTTTTCATACGGGAGGTCAGTCCGGCAACAGCCGCAGATACGACCCGAAAAGGGGCTCGTGGCTCAGTTGAGCTAGCAAGGTAATTATCTCTCAACCTGATTAGTATATCAGGTAGAGCATAATAACTTCAGGGGCTGAATAAAATTTGGGTAAAATCTGCAGACACACCTCAGATGGTGAGCTAGGACGCCTTATTAGGAAGCCTTTACCCTCCAAATAAGGTTAGTTCTCTCCTACGACCCAGTAAAGAAATCCAGTTAGAACTTAAAGGGGGTAGTTAAACACGAGAAGCGGCAGGGTAAATAGCTTAGTAGTCCCGTTGAAGCTGGTAAAATAGGTATAAATGGGTTGTGTTCGACCTCATGATCGGGCTAACGTACCTGAACCACAAGGCTAGCTATAGGAAGGCCCGCACCGAGCCAAGACGGGGAATTTGAAATCGTGATAAGAGTTTAAAGGCTTTTCGGGTGAGCCTCCTTTGACTCGAGCTCCGTGAAAACTCTTACCGCGATGAGAGGCACCACGAACCGGTGTCGATCCTCCCTGTCGTAAGCAGAAAGAGATGTGCCTGTTACGGAGCAAACCGAGCCAAATATAAGGGTACGGCGCCAGAGTTCCTAAAGAACCGAGAGCCTAAAGGCACTATAGGGAAAGGGAACCACACACTAGCTGACTCTTCTATTCGTGCTATAACGTAATACTCTATTCATCGGCCAGGGGACAGGGGTTTTGACGGAATTTGGCTGCTTCATCTTGGTTGCAATGCTCCCATAGTCTGCGCCGGCCCATCGGCATCGTGGTCAGTTATTGGAAAAAAGCAGCATACGTGTATATAGCGCTGAATATTAGATATGGGTCCATACCCTACATAGCATAGCAGCGTCGAGTTATGGTGGGGCGCTGGCACATGCAGCTTGGAGGATGAGGTTGATGTATAGTTCCATAGCATCCAGGGTGGATGCTCGTCGTCTCTCACCGGTTGCTGACAACTTACGAAGCACATCTTCTGCTGGCGTGTCTACCGCAAGTAGGAGAGCAGTTTAGTGTAAGCTCAAGCCCGAAAGATTACACCACGATTCAGGGGGGCATGTCTATAGCAAGCACTTGTGTAAATACAGGGGTCATAGTTCGTAACTATAATCTTTGGCTTCCATTATCGGGATAGTCTACACGTTCGGTTTAAGAAAAGTATGACAGCAAATGTTATAAGAAATGCACAGGCAACGTTGAGTTGAGCCGCACCAAAGCGTGCCTATTAAAGCAACTATTTATCCAAAACGAACGTAAGACGGTTCTAGTTTGGTACTCCTGTAGCGATGTTATTACGGGGATCTACTATCAGGTTGCTGAACAGAGCCCTCTAGATTGGATAGGTTGTTAAGGTCTGAGGGCTACAGGGTTGAATTGGTGACGTAAGCTTGGGATAAGTCCTTATTGAGAATTCTAATCCGCAGCCAATCTTTGGTATCATATGTTCTCTTCAAGACAGCGAGTTATGAGACTCCTCCTCGTCGCTTTATGAGATGTTGAGATGGCTAACATTAATAGGTATCGTCTGCTGTCGATGTATGCTAGAAACGTGAGGGACTGTTACCTACAAATAGGAATTCTACAGCCGGCCTGAGCCAGCCACAAACACTGAAAGGGAATAGCGGGCCCTCTGCAGAGTGGTAGTGCCCGTCCTGGCTTTCACATGCCAGAACTTACAAGACGGTGGACTTGGGGAAGGCGATGAGGATTCAGATCGGCTGACAGTAGATTTGCTTTGGCGCACATGACCCCATCTGACAGTGTCAAATTCCGAGCCTCTCATTGGACGCGAATCGCGTTTGCTACCAGCCCATGGGGAAAGGTTTGGACCGGAATCCGGGGAAGATCCGCACCGGAGGTTACTTGGCATCACATGCTAATCTGGGAGAATTGCTTGGAGGAGGTCGAAGACTGTAGGGTTGGGGTGGTAACGGGGCGTTGTCTTGGGAATAGTTCTAGGTAGCTCAGGGCAGCTGGAGAAATTCTACTTTTATTATCATGGCTCCACAAGGCCATTTAATTAACAAGAAGGTTGGTTAATACCCGGCCGTGTTCTTACCTGGCGTGTCTGGCTTCTGCTCCCCGCAAACGGCAATCGACCTCATAGGAAACGGTAGCAGGGAGCCGAGTCACGAAGATGCATATGGCTCTGTTTCAGCTTGTGAATGTGGAGAATGCTTCCGACAGAGTTTAAGGCCGTGCTCTTCTGGCGATTGGTGTACGAAGTACTTGCTATAATGCAGATGGCAATTGAGTCTAAATTTCCCATTAAGAGTCTAGAGTTAAAGAAGATACTCAGAATGTTATTAGAATCCCCAATATCTAAGAGATTCCTTAACTTGGATATCAAAAAGATGTGCTTGCGGTGATCCGGTCGGATTCCGTTATCGGACCTATTTAGTTGAAAGAGGTAAGGAACCTCGGCCTTTTACCCAAAAGGCAGCCGGTTGCTCTGGGGGATGGGCTCAGAACGCAGGTGACCTCATTCCACTCGGTCGGAATTGGTGCGAGAGTTGGATACAGGTACCCGTTTCGTCGTCGCAACTGAGAAGCGAAACTGGAAGCGAGCCACGTAACTAGGTAGCGATAACGGAGCCAACAATTTTCCATGATAGACGCAAACCCAAGACAGTAAGATTCAGATGAGGTTCTGGGAGGGTATATATGTAGAAAAAAATACCGACAGCGACGGAAGGCTGCAGCTCTCTTGCTCACATGCACGTTTATTGTATGTAGGCATGGTAGGGTACCTGACTTGGTGAGTTACAGTGCCTAGCGGATGACCCCCGCTCACCCCCACAATCGGCCATTTTTGCCCATTTACGAATTTTAGGACCTTTTAGCACTGTGCCTGGAGGTTGCTACCCCTGTTATCCCAACTTGGTTGCCGGTTAGCTTGCCTCGGCTTACACGAATCAGCGTATCAGCAATTCAAAGACTGAGGTCACTCCCCCGAAGGAACGAACAGTTGAAATATCAATGCCGCGCATTCCCGAGCATCTGACTCTCCTTGTCTTCTGAACCTTCTTCTCTTCCCTCTTTAACCGCCTCCTACACTCTCTCAACATCTAGTTGTCTAGTTGTTCTCCGACAATTGGCAAGCCGTAACCTTTTGTCGCATTACCAAATTACTTACCTGTATCTCCGTCCCTCATTCAAGATGGCCCATGTGATCGTTGTCGGTGGTGGCTGTAGGTGTTCCCTTCTTTCGTTCCCAGCGTCCGCCCCTGCCACTGCAAGTGAGGCCTGTGGGTTTGCGACGGAAATGGTCTCTGACACCGTTCGTAGTATCCGGTCTTAGTGCCGCGCACACAATCTATCTTGCCGGTGGCAATGTAACGGTTCTTGACAAGCAAGGTATGCACAAATAGAGCTCGAATCGAGTTTCTTCAGAAGGCGAAAGCTCATGCGCTCGGGTTAGGTTTCTTCGGAGGCAACTCTACGAAGGCCACGTCTGGTATCAACGGTGCCTTGACCCGGACGCAGGTCGAGCACGGCATCCAAGACAGTGTTAAGCAATTTTACGATGACACCCTGAAGTCCGCAAGGGACAAGGCTAGGCCCGACCTCATCAAAGTCCTCACATACAAATCAGCCGCCGCCGTCGAATGGCTGCAAGATGTATTCAACCTGGACTTGACGCTGGTATCGCGACTCGGGTAAGCGCGCCCCATTCCTTATGTAGGCATCGTTAAAGCCGTTATACTGATTATTGGGCGAATAGCGGTCACTCCCAGCCCCGGACACACAGAGGCCACGACGCTAAGTTCCCCGGTATGGCTATTACGTATGCTCTCATGCAACGGTTAGAAGAGCTCGCCGAGAACGAACCTCACAGAGTGACGATCATCAAGAAGGCCCGCGTCACCGGCTTAAACAAGGATGGCAACAAGGTTACTGGCGTCACATACGAGTCCAATGGCGAGAGCAGTACCCTCGATGGCCCGGTCGTCTTGGCCACCGGTGGCTATGCCGCTGATTTCACTGAGAGCTCTTTATTGAAGAAGTACCGGCCCGATACATATGGCCTCGCCACCACCAACGGCTCGCATGCCACCGGTGACGGCCAGAAGATGGTTGTGGCGATCGGCGGCAATGCGATCGATATGGACAAGGTCCAGGTCCACCCAACCGGTCTCGTCGATCCTAAGGACCCTGGATCGAAGTGGAAGTTCTTGGCTGCCGAAGCTCTACGCGGTGAGGGCGGCCTCCTACTCAACGCAGACGGCGACCGATTCTGTGACGAGCTGGGTCATCGCGATTACGTTTCGGGTATGATGTGGAAGGAGAAGGACAAGGGCAAGTTCCCCATCCGCCTGATCTTAAACTCCAAGGCGTCCAACACCTTGGACTTCCATACTCGTCACTACTCGGGTCGTGGCCTGATGAAGAAGATGAGCGGCAAGCAGCTTGCTAAGGAGATTGGTTGCACCCCGGAGCACCTGCAGAAGACCTTCACCACCTACAATGCCATTGCCGAGGGCAAACAGAAGGACCCTTGGGGCAAGAAGTTCTTCCACAACATGCCCCTCGACATCTCCGACGATTTCCACGTCGCGCTGATGGAGCCGGTCCTTCACTTCACCATGGGTGGTGTTGAGATCAACGACAAGGCCCAGGTATTGAACCAGGAAAAGAAGCCTTTCGAAGGCTTGTTTGCTTGCGGAGAGCTGGCCGGCGGTGTCCACGGTGCCAACCGTCTTGGTGGCTCTTCCCTGCTGGGCTGTGTCGTCTACGGACGTGTTGCCGGCGACTCTGCCAGCAACTACCTCTTCCAACAAGTACTATCAGGCAGCGCAGGGGCTGCCCAGCGGCTAGGACAAATCTCGCTACACATTGATCCCTCGCAGCCGGGCAAGGTTTCCGTCGAGTGGGGAAATGGCGCATCTTCGAGCAGACCGATTGTTGGCCAGCAGACGAGCGCCACTGGTAGTACTCCTACTGCGGATGCCGGAAAGTCGTCCCAGCCGGCCGCCAAGTCCCAGACCGCAAAGAAATTCGAGATTCCTGACAAGGAGTTCACCTTGGAGGAAGTCGCCAAGCACAACAAAAAAGAAGATCTGTGGGTGGTCGTCAAGGGCGTCGTGATGGACCTCTCGAACTGGTTAGAGGAGCACCCTGGTGGCCCTCAGGCCATCATGAACTTCATGGGCCGGGACGCGACAGAGGAGTTCGAGATGCTGCACGATGACGAGGTCATCCCCAAGTACGCCCCCCAACAGGTCATAGGGCGCGTCAAGGGCCAGAAGGTCACACTGGAGATCTAAACCTACCACTGCATTAGGGTTGTTTTAGGGCGCTCGTGTACAACGTTCATTGCGTGCGATCGATATGGCTTTCCAACCCAGTTGTTACACTGGATATATAAGATGGGAAAGCCCTCGACTTGAAGAGCTTCGGGCGCTTCTCTGTATGGTATTGATAGGCATTGTGTAGTTTTCTTTTGAATGCATCAGGCTCTTGGAATTAGAGCTGTTTGGACACTAGCGAGTATCCTGAACTCATATCTCGTGCTCCTGCCCGGTCTACGCATGTTAACATGTCTCTAGCCCCTCCCTAGCGGGTGTATGTAAAATCCGATGCCTTGGAAACGTAGTGCTACTATCCTTCAAGTAGGCGCGTTCTTAGCGGGCTCGTAGTGACTTCTCGCAAGGAGGCGGCCCCCCCCGTATCTAGGAGAACATTCTCTACATCATAGGCTCGACGGGGTAGATAGATAGCCTATATGGGGGAGATAACCCCGACGGCCTCTCGGCAGGGCTCGTGGTGATTGGCTTGGCGGCATTATTCTATTTACTCCCCCCTTCCCTTTTCGCTAGCTTTAGCTCGCGCATTTAACTTTAGGTTTTGCCTGGCCTAATCTCCATTTCACAAGCATGGGATCACATGTCGGGAGTAAGCAAGAAACCCCTTTTTAGGTTCATAGTAGACGGTTATGTTGCCCCCTCGGTATCCCGACGACCCCTCCACGCCCTATTTCCATCAGCCAGCTACAGCTAGCTAGCTAGTAGTCCAGCGAGAGCTTCACGATCTCGCGCCGTAGTTCGGCGTCCCTTGCACTGTCCCGCCGGTCTCGCTTCCGATGGGCGGCTCGTTCGTCCACCCGTGCCTATGTATATGTATAAACCTCGTAAGCGGTGCCCAGTAGAGAGAGAGTGGCCCTCTTGGAGGGAGGGGATCTGGCCACGGGCTGTCGAAGGATACTACGGCCGGATGGATGAATGGGGTGGATGGATGGATGCTCACCGGTGCAGCCGCGGCCGCAGCTGGTTTCTCCGCCGCCGCCTGCCGTCGAGGCTGTTGCTGCTGGCTCACGACCGCGCTCGCGGGTCCGTCGGCCCCGCCGCCGAGTTGCGGGAAGCTCCAGCTGAAACCCAGGAAGTCGCCGAAGATGTCATCCCTCATGTCTCTCTCGGCGCGCGCGCGTGTTATAGACTCAGGAAGTCCAGGGATGGGCGGACGTATCAGGCGGCTCAAGTGCGATCTCCTCTCAAGAATCCCACGTCGAGCTTGCGTGGCGGAGGGCCTGCGCTGTTCTATTTATTAGGGTATGTGGCAGTCCATCAGACATGCTGGCCATTCTCGCCCGTTACGGGCGGGCAGGCCAATGGGCGTTGGATTGGGCTTCCGGTGTTGAACTCAACAATGTCCCATCCAGCTGTGATATGGGGGAACTGCGGTCATCTGCCCGTAGCCAATACCCTCCTTCCCCTGCTTACCGGCGTCAGCCATCCGACAGAGGGATAGCCTATAGGTCCTGGTGGATTGATGGATGCGTTGGGGAGGGCCGGGCCGCGGAGCGTTGAGTAAAAGCCCGCTGCGGCGCTAGGCGCTAATCCTTTTCTTTTCCCCATGCCTGCCCGACGATAAGGAAACAATTATACAGTATCTGCAGACATCCAGGTTCGTAATCGATGCTATTCGGTTCCTGGACATATATCGTACGTGTGCCTCTCCGTAAGGCTGAAGCGTCGCATTCGTTAACGACGTCTATCTTGTCTACTACGTCTACATCGATCGCATACTGCAGGGTCCGAGTCCATGGGATCGTGCGAGGCGATTGCTAAGATGCAGAAGGGGGAAGCCACATCAGCAGCCCGAGGCTATTTTAATTCGATCAATGAATGATTCGGGTCACCCATGTCCATCGCACGAGGTAATACGGCAGTGCTCACCTGTGTTACGTACTAACCTTTCCCATGGCAGGCTTTGGGGTTCCGGGACGCAACTGAAGACGATGTTTTCCCACAGGCCGTCCGAGTAGGTCAAGCTACGGAGAGGCGTTACCTGTGACGACGTAGGTTCCTAAGTTAGGTCGAGAGAAATACTGTATTATCTCTCGAAATTCGGTAAAAACTAATGCAGGCTAATAGACACACTGCCCAGGTTCCTAAGGCGGAACAGTTCCTCCTTTCCCTTTTATTCGCCCCGCTATTTATAACTTCTGGTCCACTCAGAAAAAGGGATAGTGCTCGGCGTTTGATATGATCGGCTGCCTTACCTTATCTTGGCTGGCATTAGTTTTTGACCGATTTCTAGAGATAATACGGTAAGGCGAAGCGCTGCTAGCCTGGGAATTCAGCCGCACTCGTCTCCAGAGCCCTGGAAACGGGCTGCGTAGGCAGGGTCGGCAATTAGCATAGGCAGGCAGACAACAAATCCCTGAGCTCTAGTTAGTGCATTGTGGACTGTGTGGCATCGGAAGTGCATCCTGTAATCCGGCCGCTGAAATGTAAATGCCTCTCAAGCACTGGGCAAGTTGCCGTGGTTCGGGATACTATGCGAATTCACCTGGGTTATTAGGAGCCTATGGGTGCGTCTAGGGTTGCTGAACTTCAATATCACGTTTAGACAATAGGTAGGTTGCATCCAAATTTCGGAACCGACAAACTTTGCTTCCTTCAACTCCTTCGGCCAGAAAGCACTGAAATTGCACCAAACTGGAGAAGAGCGGAGACGTCGGGAGAAATTACCATACTGGGGAAGATTTCATACGCTAACGCCGGGCGCTGCAACTGAAGAACCAAATCGTAGCTGCCGGCATTAGATAAGGCTGGCGGTCCAATTGATCCTGACAGACTTTGGAGAAAGCTGTTAGGGGGATTGTGGTCTTGCGTAGTCCTGCAGCAAATAATCGCCAGCCTTGTGGGCAAGTGTTGTCGTTGGACTTCTAGACATCGGCCAAGAACGGTCCTCATCCTGGCCACAAACAGTAAATCCCTGTTTCTTGTTAGCGCGCCCTTCCATTCGGCGACCCGGGATACTTCGGATATCATGCTGATTCACCTGATATCGTATGTTTTCTTCGGCCCCATGAATAGTGGACGGTACTCACAATACAACAAGGGTTCCATTATGTAGTAGGGAGGCACCCACGAGACCTTCGCCAAAGCCGGATGAATCGGAGCCGACAACCAAGTGATCTCTAAGGGGGGAGAAGGAGCGGATACATGGTACAGTTTAGGCCCCCGGGCTCAAAGTGAGAACCTCGATTCACTTCGTACGACGTCGGGGCGGCCTAGCACAAGAAGCAGCCAATGACGTAGAACCAGGGTGATAGGGGTGGCTTCAATGGGAACACAAATTTCTACCGGGTCAGCATTGCATAGGAGATTAGACGACGTCTATTCTTGGCCCAATCATGACACGACTCGCAGTCCGCAAATAACCTGTTGTAGCCATCTACGTTAAGCGGTGACAACTTGGGCTGCGTCTTGATTTCTGTCCAGCTTAGCTCTGCACTTCCTAGCTAGCTGTGAACATACGCTTCTCAAAATATATCTATTGCAGAAAGGTATGGAAGGATACCTATGGTTCAATAGCGACTGCTGGCCCTTTTCTCTCGAGTGTGTTAGTTAATACGACTCATGAGGTACAGTAACGCCGCAATGGATCGATGGCCAAGTGGTACACAGGCTAAAGATCTCCAAAGAACCCTATCACGTACACATTGTAGACTTGTCAGAAGTCACATCGCAATATACCATACATGGCTGATTACGCTGGCGGCCGCTTATCCGAGAGGGGGCTTGATGAATAACGCGTGGTTTTGCAAGGAGTGGTGGCCTTTGGGCACCTCGCAAACTCCTTGTCTTCGATACTCGTCCGCTCCGACCGAATATACTACAACTCATGGAGTAGGCGAACTACCGTCAAATCCCCCCCTCACATCCGCATTTAAACGAAAGCGAGGTCATCATGATGCTATATGGAGTCGGTGGCGTTATTGACTGGACAGCATGCGAACGAAAGAAGCAGACTCTTCCTTGTGGATGATTGTATTACAAGGAAGGATGCAGCCACCACGACTATAGGAGAAAAGCTCCAACAACGTCTACGGATGGTTGGTTAGTTGATCTGCGCGGATGGTTCCGGTTGACAGAGAATCGACAGCTTGGCAAATGTGCGCCGCTGAAATCCTTCGGCTATTTGGGTAGCCTGGCGGAAGGATTTTTTCGATCTGTTACTACTAACGCTGGGCTAAATAAAAGTCTCCTGACACGTATATAAATGTACGACTGAGACAATTTCAAAAGCCTCAAGGCTAGTTAGAGCGCCCCAGACAGGTATATGCCTGCACATACATAATTGCTTCAGGTATAGCGCATGTAATTAAGGGAAAATACCCTACAACCACGGTCCTAACTTTCGACGTAGCACACAGCACTGATCAGTCCAGTGACCGCAAGAAAGACCACCCATGTGCAGGTAGGGTAACTCTAGTGGATCTTCCCCCCGCAAAACTGTCTGTCGGCGGAGCGGTTGGTATTTTAGCCGTGCTAGCCGTTGCAATCACGTTGGAGTTCACAATGATTTCTGTGCAACCAAGGTAGTGCCTACATTAGGATGTAGGTATTGCTAGGTCTACGCTTTGGGAGAAAATCGTCGGACAAGACACTGGGCGCTTATGCACTCCTTACGGATCCTACAGCAACAATCGATTATCAAGCTAATAAGATTTTGTGCAGAACCTGTGGGGGGATACTGGGGCTGAACCTGACCTTGCTCGCGCTCCCCGGGGATGCATCTTGGGGTTACGCATCAGCAGCAGGCTCGACTGAGATGCCCACCAAGACATCTTGCACCACAAACTCGCCCCCAGCCACTGCTTCCCTCTTTCCGTCATGTATGACAAAATCTCGGGTCCGGTCCCAAATTCAGCCATCAATATACCTACCAATTACCCTGATATCTCGGGGCTTCACATTGTAGAGCCATGACTCCTGCTGGGATCCTCGATGCAAACTTGTCTGCCGCCCGACAACAGGGCCACGCAGGCTACACGTCCTTACTTAACGTTCTGCCTGTTGAATTATTACCAAAAACATCGTCTTGCCGAATTTCCAGCTCCCAAATGCAACGCCTCATTTCCACAAACGGGGTCATCCAAGACTCGGCAGACTGCTTTAGCTTTGACACCCTACTTAGTCTGTTAAAAGCTGACTCATTAGTGCGTGATCATGGAGTTCTAGCCACTGGCCAGAAAAAAAAGGAAGAAAGGATCATGCAGCTCTTCCAGGTTCCATCTCCTGTGGCTGCAAATGCGCATACACATAACACATACGCACATACGCACACACACACATTCTTTCTCTCTCTTTCTCTCTCTCTCTCTCTCTCTCTCTTGGACTACTTACAAGGTTGATGCCAGGCAAGCCGGCCCCCCCTTCAACCTCTACTCATCAGTTGGACGGCGCTGTGAGCACGCACGCACATGCAAAACCCTTGGCGCAAGATTCCCACATTCTGGACAGAGTCTGGGGGAATAAGACATTGTGGAATCCACTTATTGCTTTGTACCTACTAACGATAATAACCGAACATGAGCGCTCTCCTGTCAATTTGTCAGTCGATCTTCAACCCTAAGCAAGACCGTTTGGTTCGGTTTTTGCACGAAGTACATAGATTACTATGTACTGTAGCCTGGCCCGATCTCGTTGAGAGTCACTCCGGATGATAACATTACACCTGAAAAACATGCATTGAGTGAGCCTCCCAAGAAGCCTTCCCAAGCCTCCCCCTCGCTGGTCTCGCTTCTCGAAACCTGCATCTTCGTCTTCATAGGAGACGCCTATTTTAGTCAGCCACTAGCACCCAACTGCCAGCAACTTGAAGCCAGCAGATTTACTAGCGACTAAAGTAGGTATTGCACACGCATACACTCAACCGAGTCTCCTACACACTACGCCCACGGGGCTTGCAGTGTACCAGTAGCTGAACATGTATCTGATTCCCTGCGTTAGACAACTGGGCTCGTCACTGGGTTCGCTTAAGCAAGTCCACCCATTCTAAGTCTTAAGAGACCAATCACAGGACAAGACTCGGCAGGGCCCTCGCATGCTCTCGCAGGGGGCACATCGCAAGGGGGGGCCCCACGGCAAGGAATCTTTCCTCGTGGTGTCCAAGCATCTCCCCAGCCCAGCTGCGCTAGCGGAAACTGGGTCGGCTAGGCTCTTCTTACTGGACTGGACTCGCTAGCTCTGGTTCCATCCAGATGGGAATCTTGAGAGTCTTCTTCCGCACTCTCGCTCTTCCCTCAATTGACCTTTCTCCACTCTGCAACTTAAGACCTGACTGCCCATCATAAACGACTCAACCGATCTCAATACCCACTCTCTCGATCGATGGGAACCCGCAAAGTCCGACGTCGACCCTTCATAGTCACATCGGCCTAGAACCACGACCACCGCGACGACAGCATCAACGACACTGGCTTGACGTCCCAACTCCTTCCACCATGGCGATTGCCATGGGATGGCATAAACCCGACAATGTCGCCGGATCTTCCGCACCGGCCATCATGGTCGGCTTATTCGTTGCCACGGGTGGTCTGCTCTTTGGATACGATACCGGGTAAGCAGGACAACGGCGACGCCATTCGAATCCAATGCGATATATGTGCCGAGAAAGGCCCCGCTTACTAACGATCTACCTCGATATAGATCCATTAACGGTATTCTTGCTATGAGGCCCTTCATTGACCAGTTTAATACCGGCTACGTCGACAGTCAGTCGAATAGGGTCATGATCTCTCCGGACGAGACCGCTCTTATCGTTGCGATTCTGAGCGCTGGAACCTTCGTTGGCGCGCTACTTTCTGCACCGGTCGCCGACTGGATTGGCCGTCGAATATCCCTCATCATCTCCATCGGCGTCTTCTGTTTCGGTGTTATCTTTCAAGTCTGGGCGGACCAGATCCCGATGATGGTGGCCGGGAGGTGAGTCGGAGCCGATTCGTCGCCCGGGAATAGCTTATTGATGGCAGATAATAGGTTCTTCGCTGGCGTTGGAGTTGGAGCAGTATCCGTCCAGGTTCCTTTATATCAGTCCGAAATGGCCCCTAAGTGGATCCGTGGCACGCTGGTATGCGCATATCAATTATCCATCACAATAGGACTCCTAACGGCGTCTATCGTCAACACTCTAACTCACCAGATGGACGGTCCGGCTGCATATCGCATCCCCTTGGGTCTCCAGTTTACGTGGGCTTGCGTACTGGCTGTGGGACTGCTGGTCCTCCCGGAAACCCCTCGGTACTTGATCAAGCGCGGCCAGAAGCAAGAAGCCGGTGTAGCCCTTAGCCGGCTTCGGCGTCTCGATATCTACCATCCCGCCTTGGTTGAAGAGCTTGCCGAGATCGAAGCGAATCATGAATATGAGCTCACCCTCGGGCCGGACACGTACCGTGACATCTTCCTCGGATCACCGCACCTCGGCCGCCGTACGTTAACCGGTTGCGGTTTACAAATGCTTCAACAGCTGTCGGGTATAAATTTTATCATGTATTATGGCACGTCTTTTTTCAATAGCGCCCATATAGACGATCCTTTTCTCATATCGCTCGTTATGAATATTGTCAACGTTGTTTCTACGATACCCGGCCTCTTTGTTGTGGAAAGCTGGGGTCGTCGGAAGCTGCTGATCGTTGGTTCGATCGGCATGGCAATCTGCCAGTTGACCATCGCGGTAGCCGCGACTATCGTGGGCGGAGACTTGCAGGAGCAGGCCGCTAAGATCATGATAGTATTCGTCTCAATCTTCATCTTTTTCTATGCCGCTTCGTGGGGCCCAGTCTGTTGGGTCGTTACATCCGAGATCTACCCCCTCAAGGTTCGCGCCAAGGCTATGTCCGTTTCCACGGCATCCAACTGGCTCCTCAACTTCGGCATCGCTTACGGCACACCTTATATGGTCGGAAACGGCGAAGGGTACGCTGACCTGGGGACTAAAGTCTTTTACGTTTGGGGTGCTTTCTGTATCCTCGCGGGGATCTTCGTCTACTGCATGGTCTATGAGACGAGCAAAATCAGCCTGGAGCAAATTGATGAGATGTACGAACGTGTCGCGGTTGCCTGGAAGAGCAAAGACTTTGAACCGAGCTGGAGCTTCCAGCAGTTGCGTGATGAGGGATTCGTCGACAGTGGCATACCGCCCGCGGAACATGAGTTACAACCACAACCTTCGTCTACGAGTTCGACGACGGCTACCAGCATAGACACGATTCACTCGTCAGAGCCCGACACAGCCGCAGATAACAGGACAGAAGAGGACAAAGCTATACGAGACATGGGTTTAGGCAATGTTGATTTTAGTTACTAACTTTTAAAAAATGCCTGCGCCTTTCGAATGGCCGTAGGGCCTCGCCCACTTTGGGTTCATTCCCAGGCCGGGGTCTTTTTTTCAATTTCGGGTCGTATCTTTTTTCAAAAGTCAGCGTGGGAGTTGGATGCCATGGAGTTCAGTGAATAGGGGTTATGGCTAACGAGGCAATTGACGTCGGTTCCATGGGGTCTGGTTCCGCGGTTCAGGGATTTCTGGTTTATGGATTCTCCTGCGGGGTGTTACGGGGCGTCTACAGAGGTTTGGCATGATCAGATATGATATAAGAGTGCAATGGTCTTTGGTGCGCCATGCTGTTGCACATGTATGGGTGGATCAAGCGTTGGGAACATACACTACTCTCTTCAGGTAGATTTGGCTCTGTGCCCTGTGTCACTGCTTGATTTGATCATAAAAAGTTCGTCATTATCCACACAAAAATCAATCTCACCTTAGAGGTCATGAGATGTCACGAATAGCATCGCCTCGTAACTCTTACTCCGCGTCATGACTCCTTCCGACTACTGAGTCCGTCTACGAGATCGACCGCGGGCAGCCAGACCTTTTGGTTTCTTTCCGAGTCCCTCAGGCCGCCCGCATGTTGGAAAGAAAATTCGCCGTTAGTCCTACACGTCCAGACATCGCGAAGCATAATGGCAACGAGCACAGTCGGAATTTCACAGGATGGGCCAGGGCTCCTCCACGTCGGCAAAACCAGCCCCTTCGAGACACCACCACCACCACTCGAGCTCCAGGGCGCCGTCGGGCTCCAAAGAGAAGAAAGCCAAAGAAAAGGGCAAACCAGTACCCATCCTCCTCCTCCGCCGCCGCCGCCACCCCCTCGGCCACCACCCCTCCGTTCCCCCAACGGGGCAGCTCGCCTGCGGGCACTTCTACTGCCGAGACTGCCTGCGGCGGCTCGTCGCCGCGGCGGGCCGCTGCTGGCGTGGCTGAAGCCGGTGTGCGACTACGACGGCGACGGTGGCGCGGCGCGGCGCCTCGCGAGACGGCCGCTGGTACGGTCACCATCTGCTTTTTCTGCGGCGCCGCCATTGAGTGCACGGCTAGGCCTGGGTGCAACGATGTAGTGTGAGTGCCGGGGGGGGGGGGGGGGGGGGGGGGGGGGGGGGGGGGGGGGGGGGGGGGGGGGGGGGGGGGGGGGGGGGGGGGGGGGGGGGGGGGGGGGGGGGGGGGGG
>QJNY01001299.1:0-42970 GCA_004155945.1 Monosporascus sp. mg162
AATCTATCCTAACCGTAAAAACCATTAATCAGTTATCGTGTTCGAAGGTACTGGGTATAGTATCTATCGTGCAAATTACATCGTGTAATGATTTTCTGTGTATTTGGCTCAGCCTGGAAAATAAGGCTTGAACCCATTCGACCTTGCATAACCGGCTATAATAATAATAACGACAAAAACATAAATATCGACTTAAGCAACTTTACCAATTTTTAAATAAAAAAATACGTCTTAATAAATACCGATACCAAATCTTCTAATATTACGCCAATACCAGTTCGGAAATTTACTTTTACGGAAAAAAAGCTATCCTTAACCTAATAATTAAAACAAACCGCTAAAAAACGTTTTCCGTTTACTACGACGCTTCCAGCAGCTAAAAAGGCAAAACGTAAATCAACCAAAAATACCAAACAAAAGGTTATAAACGTACACGACGAAAAGAACGAGAAATTCGATAGTTAAACCGGAATAGAAACTTACCTTATACGTACTTACAAAAAATGCGCTTACGATACCCGTTTAATAATTAAGGTTATTAAGAAAATCAACAAGTTCGTCGCCAAAAACAGTATTAAAACTTATGCTAAACACCCTTATGTTAAATCGGTTAAAGATCGCGTAAAATAAGCATACAACATATAAAAGTTTAAAAAGGCCTACGATAGCAAGCTGCCAGCCAAAACGGCCATTTTAACCACCAGATTTTGCAACCCGAAAGGCCATTTAAACGGTAACATTAGCAACTATCTCGCAAAAATGGGACACCTTAACTTGTACCAGGTTACCTTTAACACCAAGAAAAGTAACGCCACTATCGACAACGACTCCGCTATGCATTCCGTCATTTTTTTACTCCAAAAAAACATTAATACCATCAACAAAAAGTTCGAAAAAAAAGATTTCCATAACGTTAATAACGCCGCCCCTATCGATACCGATGTTATCTATAAGGCCATCGAAAACAAAATTAACAACAAAATCGATAAAGTTATCCAAAATGTCGAAAAAAAGGTGGATTTAACCGTTAAAACTAACAAGAAACTTTTATCCGATATTACTAACGATTTAACCGCTATTTAGCGCCGCCTAAATATAATCGAAAGCATTCTTTCACAAAAATAAATTTAACGGCAGCTATCCTAGAAAAATAGTTAAAGTTCTCGGATATTACGTTGGAATTGTCGCACAGGATTTAAGCAATATACGCTTGCAGGAATATGCAAAAGTTTCAGAATTTGCGGTTATTTTTATATACATAAAAATTAAAATGTAAGCGTTAGTTTTTTCACCTTAATTAATTACTTTAAACTATCTGGCCGTATTTTTGGTCATGGCACCGTACGCTATACGGTTTCTTTTAGTATAAAGGGGGAACTTGTTAAGGGTTATAATGGTCCGGGCATACCTGCTTACTCTTCGTACATATATACCTACATATCTCCACGTAGTTTTCGATAATATATAAGATCTAGACTTTTACACCTTTATACAGTTATACGTATCTTATACAGGGCTACTTGTAATACGTAAAGAACCTTAAGTTAACAGCTGTAATATCGTACTATTATTCTGTCATCCCTATTATTACCCAAGTAATCCTTAACATTTATATAAAAGTCGAATTTTACTTAAGTATTAATAAAAATTCGCGAATTAACGCTTTTAACGTAAATAAAGTTATACTTATAAAACTTCGGATTTTTAGCTTACGAAATTACTTATTTTCGGTCGACGAGAATCGACAAGTTTCCCGTATCCATATAAACGTTTATAGGTTACGTATTAATATTAACTTTAACGCTTACCTTTAAGTACGACGTTTTTCGCTATATGTAATTTTTTAATACCGGATTCGGGTTAGTTTTAACCATCTGCTCGGTATCCAGAACGAAATATATTATTCCGTTAACGTTAACAGCTTTTAAAACGGGCTTCGAAAAATTTACCGCTCGTACAATCTTTAATATTACCTATCTTTTAAGTATATATTCTTTTTATATATAGCCGGCAAAAAGGTTAGCCGTACCGTATTACGTATCGTATCGTTAGCATAAATAATTCGGTTTTTTATCGGCATTTTTAATAATTGGCGTTTCGTCGGGTTTTTCGGAATATACGAAATACGTATTATCGATAACGTTATTTTCGATATATACCCAACCTTCCTTATAATTAAGCTTTAATTTAACTTCGCCTTTGTTAAAATGATAGTAGCCGTCCGTTTGTAAAGTAAATTAATAATCCTTAACCTTTTTTTCGTATTTTTATACGGTTTTTTCGTTAATAAATACGTAAGTTTTATCCTAACGTCGAGTTTTTTGACCGAACTTTCGGTATCGTTCAAAACGGCGCTGGTAACTTCCGCGATCCGGATAATTCGAACGTTTCTTACGTTTGGGATGTTAACGAAAACGCGATTTTTCGCGTCGCTGTTCTTATTTTCGGCGGTTTCCGGAATAACTACGGGAATTCGAATTAAAAGAACGAAATCCGAATATCTTTCGATTACGTTATAACGAATTTTAACGTTAAAACCGGCGGTTATTACGGCTATTATTCGTTTAATAAGCTATATTATCCAAATTATTTATATTATTATATAAATTGCTTTATAAGGTAAAGGTTAATTTTAGCAAGTTGTTTAATTTTGCTTTTTTAACTTTGGCTTTGTCGTCGACATTGTCCAAATACGCCGTAATGCTGTTTATTCTTTTTGGTTGAAGGTATAGTACTTAAAAAGCCGGATATAAGTTTTGGTATAAGCGGGTAAGTAATTAAAAGTCGGTTGAATTATTTTATAATTTAACGTATTTAAATAATTTTATAACGTAAGTTTTAACCGGTTTCCTTTATTTATTATTTTTAAGGGTGTACCGGTTTTTGGTTAATTATTTCTAAGCTTTTTTTTGGCTTAATTCCGAATTGTTTTAGTATAACGTTTAAAAAGGTCGTTAGTTTTAACCGAAAGCGGTTTTTGTTAAGTTTGGAAAGTTGTTATTTTTATTAAGCCAATATGTTGTTACGAAATAAGGTTTAAGTTTTTTAAAAAAAATAGCAGATTTTCGATTATTTGTATCGGTTTATTTTTTTATTTTTTTAGCTTATAGGTATATATTGCGATAATATATTTGTTTTTAGTTATAAAAAAAATTAAGCTATTATATTTAGCTTTTTCGGCGTTTGATTAAAATAATTTAATATTTGTTACGCGGAATTGGTATAACTTTGTAATTTTTTTAATTAAGGTTTGATTATGCGTAACGGGCGTTACGTTTTAATTAGCGCGAAATTTTTTTACTTTTTTGAATTAAAAAGTTAAAGTTCGTATTATACCGTCGTTTCTGTTCGAAAATTCGGATAGGTTTAAAAGGCCGTTTTAATTTACGCCTTAAACCGATAGCCCGGGGTTTCTTAACGGAAAGGTTGATATACTTTTTTGCTTAGGGATTACTTTAACCGGGGTTTTTTTTGGGGTTTGGAATTTTTAAAATTTTGGCTTATTTGTTAGTATAGGTATTGGTTTTGTTGAAATTTCGGGAAGGTTTGGTTGCTTCCGTTTTTCTGTTGGCGATATAGGTACTGGCTTTGTTAACGATATAAATGCTAACTTTGTCGGATTTTCTGAGAAATTTAACTGCTTAGGTATTTTTTCTTTAAAAAGGAAATTATCGAGTTCGGCGTTTTTTCCGTAAAAAGATTTGAAATATATGTAAGCAGTTTTAAATTATTAATCGAATAACTTATCGTTTTTTTTTTTTAATAAATTAAAAAAGTTATCGAATATAATACGTTGGTAATTATTATACCGTAAAGGTTGTTAAAAGCGACGTTAAAATAAGTTCCTTTTTTAAAGAATTCGATAATTTTTTAATATTTTCGTAAAAAGTACCGGTTGTTAAAATATTAAACGATAAAAGCGTATATTTTTCGTATACTTTCGAACTTTTTTCTTATTAGTGTAAATATGCTTATTAAGTTTAACGTCAAATATTATTTTTATTTCGTACTTTTTTTCGTAATTTTTTTAACTATATAAAAATAATAAGATAATAAAAAAATTTAATTTTTAATTTAAGTAATAAATATTATTTGTTAAAGATTATTTAGGTAATAATAAAGATAACAAAAAAATAATAAAATATTATAGTTATTAACTTAAGGTTTTTTACGTATTACGAGTAACTTTATATAGGATACGTATAACTGTATAAAGGTGTAAAAGTTTGGATTTTGTATATTATCGAAGACTACGTAGGGACATGTGGGTATATATGTACGATAATCCGGCAGGTGTGCCCGGACCATTGTAACCCCTAACACCCATAGTACCACCACGGTATCGTGCGTCCGGGACCGGGTTTTACAGTCTTCTATGAAAACTATGAAAAAGAAACCGCGCTCAACATACAAATAGTCCGATATCCAAATGTGGGAGGGTTATGCTATGTGTACTGTGGGCTTACATAAACATATATTACTATGGGAAGAGAAGAAATCCTGAGACACGGAATATCTGCGCGTATACTCCATTATATAGCATCAATTAAACCTGAATTTGGCGTACGCACTACGACTATCTCAGCCATTATATTTGTGCACTTTTTAACTGTCGTGAGCGGCTCCAACCCATTGCATTTAAGAGTTGGCAAACTAATTTCAATTCCTGCCGAACAAGCCATTCAACGCTAAGAAGTAGAGGTCGCATTAGATATTGATGATGCAATAATGTTGCATTTTGTTTAGAATTGGATATGGTGGTACATGTATCAGCTTCCTCTGCCCCTATTTCTTGCTCTCCGAGGATTTGATTTAATAGACTCTCTTGGCAGCCTGCAGCTGCTGAAGCATGCTTCAGAGCTCCTAAGTTAACAACCCATCGAAGTCTAGCAGAAATGATTTTGAATATGACTGTACACTCAAAGAAAAATGCCATCTGATCCAGCACCCGAACTCTTCGTTCGTACTTAGATAATTCTAGTCTCGATAGCTCCGGGAGTGAATTGGACCAGGAGCAAAAAAGAGACGTACTGGGAACATGTTGGTGTTGTCCGTAATTCTTAGATAAAAGGCTAGGATATATAATCCTATTCGGGTCCTAGCCTGTACGTAATGCCAAATGAACAGGACACAGGAAACATGAAACATGTAAACATTAACATAAAACATAAACATGCAAGACAAGACATGCTAAGTAGCACAAAGGAGAACCCTTCCTGCTCTTCACCTCTCTTCGAACCTTACCTTCGACGCAATCCCATGGAGACTTTTCCAGCCCTTGCAAGGATGCGCTTGGGGAAGATGGCCTTGAGGCCTCGTGCAAGCGTTCGCTTCACCTTCAGAAGCTTCCAGTCGAGCCGCGCTCCTAAAGCGCTGAAGACGCCATCCTGAACCCCCTCTAGGCGAGCCAGAGTCCCTTCTTCGCTTGGGATATTCTCTTCAAGTTTTACAGCGGGCGTAGGCTCGGTCGCTGGGACAACCTCAACTGGGCTAGCCTCCTCAGCGGCCGGAGCATCCTCGAAAGCAGCAGAGATCTCGCCCTCAGAATCCTCGCCCACCTCGGCCGTCTCTGCCTCGGTGTAGGCCGGCGGGTCGGAGACAGGGCCCGAGCTGTAAGAGGGAGGAGCATTCGGAGAGTAAAGGGGTAGGAACTCTTCGCAATCCCCATCCTCGATCTGCTCGAACATCTCGGGATCCGTATCGTCGGTGGGGTTATTGGGTTCTTCGTTGGTCTCATAATCCTCGACGAGGTCATCGTCTTCATCACCAGATGATGCATGCTCCAGATCTGCCAGGGGACCTGCCAGGGGACAATCACGGACGTTATCCCACAAACCAGCAGCCATCAGATCCACCTCCTCCGAGGTATAGAGCCGCGTCGTGCTCGACATTTTGACATTGGTTGTGCCGGGGATGATCTCTCCAAAGTTCGCACCCCACATGTAGTGGACGTAGTCGTCGACGTCTCGCCAAAGACCCTCATAGATGATCTCATCGGCCTCCTTATCCGTGATAAAATATCGATAGGCCGCGAAGCCGTATTGGATCATCAGCTCTCGCCGATATTCATCCGCCGACATCGACTGAGGCGGCTCGAAGATGGTCGCATGGCCCCGAAGCATAACCGTCGCGGCAGTCATGATGAAGAATCTGTGGGTGTTACTCAGGAGCTGGGTGGTGTTTTGTTTTGTGCGTGGGTCTATGTGTGTGCTTGTGTGCGTAGTGGTCGTTGCTGAAAGCGGAAACTGTGGAGTGCCTCAGGGTTGAACGATAGTCATATACCCTGACGCGTCAGCATTACGGTAAGAGTAGCTTCAAAACACCTTTATTGCTCATCGCATAACAAGCGTCTCTGTTGCGCAGATTTGCCTGTTAAATGCTCGCACAATGGCATTGTTCTTTCACTAGTTCGGAGCATGAAAGCAGCGTTTTTGTTACCTTTTAGCTCTAGGTAGCTCCCTTCATCCACCGTTAGATCGCTAGTTCTTTGTGCCATTCCGAGGCTTTATCCACATGGAAGCATGTCAGCAGGTCGAGTAGCTCGGCTAGCAATTGTTAAGTGACAACAGGTCACATTCGTTCCCTTGAACGGGCGCTTTGTTTCGTGGTGCTCAATTGCTCCTCTTAGAGTCCTCAACCCCTGATAGCCCAATTGCTCATATAGACGTCGGCTAAGCCGGCATTCTAGCTCTCCATAATTCATTTAAATGCAGGTATTGACTTAGGTTGGAATATGAAAGTGTCTCTATGTTCTGTAACAAGGGATGTAGTTCTTTGTCCTCATTCCAGAATTATAAGATTATCACCACGTCTATTAATTCCCTTCAGGCGGTTTGCATCACAACCTGAATTAAATATACAGACCTTTCGGACTAATCCATCGCTAGTTGCGCGGAACATGTTGCCACCAAGACAACGTACAAAACGCTCCAAGTATCTTCCATGGAGACTAGAACACGAATTGCGGTGCCACGTTTTTGACGCAGGGGTCGTCTCAGACCACAGCAACCCTCAACTGATCATTGGGAATCGAGATAGTTGCTGCCATGGAGTTTACTATATAAGGCAGGACGGGGTGGAATTCTTTTTCCATCACAATAAGTGGGATCCCCATGGTCCTTGCGAGTGTTTCGCCAAAGGCGATCCTGACAGCCCTACGCTGACGCTTCCGGAACAACTGGATGAGCATCGAATACGGCTCATTGAAGGGAGAGAAGCCATCCGAATGGAACCCTTATTTGCAGCTATGGTTGTGATGAAGCTATTCTTGGGCCTAGATGTACCTAAGCTGCTTCGTGGTCCGTTCTAAACAGCGCAGCTGGACTTGAATCCTAATTCCACCCTCCATCCCTAGAGTTGAACGACGTTTCAAACGGGTTTAAGATGCAACCAGACTGAAAAGTGAGTGGGGAACGGAACGGGACAAGACCAAGAAAGCCGGGGTCAAAAGCTGAAATATTTGTATTTGTATTATGGAGAGGACTATGTATGGATATCCTAATCACAAGTCAAGTAATTGCATACATTATTTTACTGATGAACAGCGGCTCATAACTCAACTCTTGTACGGGTTGCTGCAGACGAAGTCCAAGAAAACCCTTGAACCCCCATCTGACACGCTCCGATTAAACTTGAGGAAGGATACGGTGAGGCAGACCAAGAGAGCTGAGAGCATGTGCTTCTTACGAAGAAGATCGTAGCTCGGGACCGGAATTCACGCGACCCAATAAAAAGATTTAAGGGAACAACTAAGGATCATCCCGGACATACAGCACTAACTCCCGATGAATACGGTGGAGTGTCTATAATTTGCCATGAACATGCTAGAGAGAAAAGGGGAGACGGAGCCCAAGGGAAACGAAGAGGAATGGAAACTGGGGAAATGCCAGTTCCAAAAGGTAAAAAAGGAAGGAGAAAATGGTGACGTACAACACCAGGGATTCGCTGGTCGTCACCGACCCAACTACTAATCTGGCCCTACGCGGTTTATCGAGGGGAGAGCGGACGGGATCCCGAGTTTTCCGCGTGGTATGGTCGTACGTGGAAGGATTCGTTGATTTAACGATTTATATAGCCGCGCTACAGTCCAACGCGACGATATTGGCGTCTACAATAAGGGACTGCAACCAAATCGCTGCACTAGTTAGATATGTTGAAGTGCACCGGCTTATGCTATGCATTGAAACATATGAGGGTTTTTCCCCCAGATTTTAGTTTAAGCCCCGGACGAGGGAGTATCAAGTTATATCGCAAGTCAGCCCCTCGACCCTTGACGAATAGGGGGAAGAACCAGCTCTGGCACCGGTTTATTGCTTATGCAATTTTTATGCAACATAGGAAAATAAGCGTTGGTGGGACCGGATAATAGCGGGGGTCTAGATCAGCAAGGGGTTTACGTGGGGCTGTCAGTTGACCGCTCGGCAGAAAAAAGATAAAGTTCCAAAAGTTCGATGGGGTTTGTAAATCTCAATTGAGCTCACTGGGCCGCTAATTCACCGTATGCATTGCCAGCAAAAAGAAGAGTAGACAATAATCATTTCCCTACCCTTTAGTCGCCATGCCGTCCAAACGCAAGGCCGATGACGAATTCATTCATACTATCTCCGACAATGACGATACGGTCTTAGCGGAAGAAGAGTTGGCTCCCGAGCAGCCACCCAAAAAGAAATCGAAATCATCGAAGAAGGCAGGAAAGCGCAAACAGACCGATCCCGAAGAGGATGGAGATACTAGTATTTGGGGAAAGAATGACGACGATGATGGCGCTATGGACTCGGAATTCGAGTTTATGGCAGACGGCACGACAGACTTCAGGGAAGGTGATTTTGAGGGCTGGGGCTTCGACGGTGCTGGGAAAGGCGTGAGTGGAGCCGAGAAAAGAGTTGTCGACTTAGACGAAATAATACGCCGGCGAAGAATGAAGAAGAACCCGACCGAGAAGAAGGATGCCGCCGAAGACGGAGCCTTGGGCGAGGAGGATGAGGATCAGGTCGAAATCGACTTCGACGATGGTGATGATGAGGTCTTGGCTGCTGATGGATTCGGTATGGGCGCAGCATCCGACGAGGAATCAGAGGAAGAGGCCGCGGACGACATGGGCGGAGTGGAGGACAAGGATGCGGATGGCGACGCTGCGTCGGACGATGACTCTGTTGCGACGCCGGTGGACCATCCTGATGATGCTAGATCTGACGCCAGCAGCGACGACGATGACGAGGAGGATCCAGAAGAGGCCGCAAAGAGGGAAGCTTTCTTTGCGCCAGAAGAGAAGGCGCAGCCAGGAAAACAGGGAGGAAAATCTTCTTTCCAGAGCATGTCACTATCTCGTCCGATTTTGCGCGGTCTCACCTCGGTTGGCTTCAGCAAACCCACTCCTATTCAGTCCAAGACGATACCTATCGCGCTGGAGGGCAAGGATGTAGTTGGTGGTGCCGTTACCGGTTCCGGAAAGACAGCTGCGTTTGTTGTTCCTATCCTTGAGCGCCTTCTCTACCGGCCGAAGAAAATCCCTACCAGTAGGGTCGTGATTCTGACGCCGACCCGTGAATTGGCGATACAATGTCACTCAGTTGCCACCAAGCTTGCGAGCCACACGGATATCAAATTCTGTCTTGCGGTTGGTGGTCTAAGCCTTAAAGTTCAGGAGGCAGAACTACGCCTCAGACCTGATGTTATCATTGCAACGCCAGGTCGATTCATAGATCACATGCGGAACTCGGCAAGCTTTAATGTCGACACCATCGAAATCCTAGTGCTCGACGAGGCTGACCGCATGTTGGAGGACGGATTCGCTGATGAGTTGAATGAGATTCTAACGACGTTACCGAAATCAAGACAGACCATGCTCTTCTCTGCAACGATGACGTCTTCTGTCGACCAATTGATTCGCGTCGGGTTGAACAAGCCTGTCCGGATCATGGTCGATTCCAAAAAGAAGACGGTCGATAAGCTTGAACAGAAGTTCGTCCGACTACGACCAGGCCGCGAGGAAAAGAGGATGGGCTACCTCGTCCACATCTGCAAAACAATGCACACGGAACGCGTTATCATATTCTTTCGGCAGAAGAAAGAAGCACATCGAGCTCGGATTATCTTCGGCTTGTTGGGAATGTCATGTGCTGAGTTACATGGTAGCATGAACCAATCCCAAGTAAGTCACCCCCAACCCTGTTGATTACGATCCTTTTCTCACATGTATTCTCAGCGTATATCGAGTGTCGAAGCATTCCGTGATGGAAAGGTCGCGTACTTACTCGCTACGGATCTGGCGTCACGAGGTCTTGATATCAAAGGGGTCGACACGGTCATCAACTACGAGGCACCACAAAGTCTAGAAATCTATGTGCACCGTGTGGGCCGTACTGCCCGAGCTGGCCGCTCCGGTGTGGCAGTGACGCTCGCTGCGGAGCCTGATCGCAAGGTCGTCAAGGGAGCGGTGAAGGCCGGCAAAGCCCAAGGTGCCAAGATCAGCAGTCTCGTCATCGAACCTGCCGAGGCCGACAAGTGGCAAGCCAAGGTCGACGAGATGGACGAGGAGATCGACGCCATCATGCAGGAGGAGAAGGAGGAGAAGCAATTGGCGAATGCTGAGATGCAGATCAAGAAGGGCGAGAACATGGTCTTGCACGAAGACGAGATCAAGTCGCGGCCGAAGCGGACGTGGTTCGAGACGGAAAAGGACAAGAAGAAGGCAAAAGACGCGGGACGCGCCGAGCTCAACGGACTCAAGGACTCCCTCAAGAAGAAGGGCGCAGGCAAGTTGAGTAACAAGGACAAGAAGAAGCTCGATGCGCGGTCCGATAGGACTGATGGCAAGGTGTGGAAGAAGGGCGCCGCCGAGAGAGCGGGCAAGGGGGCAGTCCTCAACTTCAAGAAGGATAAGTCTAAGAAAGGTGGCAAGGCAAGTGGCAAGGCAAGTGGCAAGGCGAGTGGAAAGCCGAAGAAATAGCATCTATTTCGGCTTCATCAAATGTAATTCTTGCCCCCACGTTTTATGCTTTGCATGCGATATGTTGAACGCCCCAACTATTGCCTATTACGGGTGCCCTCAAGTTGGTCCCCGTAAGCAGACGCCGCATGTACCGGCAATTGATCTGGCGTTCATTTAGAGACGCAGCATGGTAGATCATAGGGTTTCTAGATGGCTGTCCAGGCACTACCGGAGATGCAAAGACACCGTCAGTTAACCCTAAGAAACGTCGACAATTACTCAAGGCCTAGAATAGCACAACCGATCATATTATATGAAATTCTGCAATTTACTGGGCCTATTCACCTAGTCTCGGCTCGCTATCCCTACAGTACTTGTCGATCATTGATACGGCTCGGAAAATACTAACGTTTCCAGTAGATATTGCCGCAAGTCTTAGTATTATCCTAGGAGCAGCCGCTCAACACATTTACTCAGGTTGTCGAGTCCTGCGTTGGCCGATGATTTATAGTGGCGTTGGTTATACGCCTCGAAGGCTACAGCTTGGTCAGGGGAGAGAGCCTGGTATGTTCATCCACTTAAAGACAGCGTCTATGCACCTTCAAGCCATTGATCTGATAATCCGTCTACGATAAATGTAGGACATGGCGGCCTGAGCTGAGGGATAACGGAACGGCCACTCTAATCTAGGGAAGCAGTGCTGCTTAGACGGCATTACAGATTAGACTGGATCCGTCATAACCCGTAAGCCGAGTATGCTATCGCCATCCTCTAGTCTGTGTCTATCCTTAGATATCAAAGCAGACGGGCTAGTCATCGGCAGTGTTTTCGTCCATCTTGCTCTTAACGCTAGCTAGGGTTTCGAGCAGGTGGCGAGAGCTGGTTTTTGGCCTTCCGACTGGACTCTCCCCCGTCTTTCTCGAAGCGGTGGTCCGGCTACAGCGTTTTTCCGCCACCGTGTCCGAGGCGAATGCCGAACTCATAAATAATTAATCAATGCTGAGTAGTATGGTAACATGACAGAGCCAGCAGGAGGCAGCGGGGAGAGTTTGGTCTAAAAATACTACAGATAGGGCGCTCCAGCCTGCCAATGCGGGACATTCCAGGTTTCCCTGATGATACCGACGTATGCAATTTGCAAGGCGGCCCTTCTTACGTTCTATTATGTTGCAGTGGTGTTTATTATACCACCACTTTCACGGGTATCACCGGCAGAGACGTCGGCTCTTTTGGTTGAGGCGCCATATGTTCTCAGTGGTTTCCGTTCGGCTGTTGGAAGCCGCTAGTAAGACTATTGCGTGTAGGATCATAATATCTTTGCTCTGGAGGTCATATATCAGCAGCATCTATATGGCCCTCCCCGGACACGTCCAGTAAAGATCGCCCAGTTTGAAGGGAGGCGGTAGACATGTATAGCGGTCCCGTGCTCCTCTATTATATCATTCCCATAAATGGCGGCTATCTCGAGAGGTCTAAATGGTCCAATTAGAGCCCGTTCGATCCTTTTCAGGTTCACTGGTTTGATTTGGGCTCGAATTAATCCCTGACCCGTCAACGCCCGGCAGTTGCTTGACTCGCCTCTCGGCGCTGCGGGACCGTGTCCGTTTACGGTAATTGCTCTTGTTTTACCCGGCCGCCTCTGAGCGACATCGACGCCGAGGAGGATATAGGAAAGGGGTCTTTCACCGCCGTACTCTCTCTCTCCTTCGCTCGCTTCCGTAACCTTCGGTTCCCAAATAAGCAGCTAACTTAGTTCAAAGGGACCTTCTTTGTTTTGTTCCGCAGACATTACATCGAGACTTCACGACTGAGAGAGGTCGGCAGCGATAATGCACTTCAAAGTCCTCGCGTCCGCCCTGGCGGCCGCACAGCTCGCCGCGGCGCAGGAGCTGATGCGCTTCGGCTGCTCGGAACTCACCATCGACCGCATCGACCCGCTGGTGGAGCCGGGCAAGATGCCGTCGGCGCACATGCACCAGATCATCGGCGGCAATTCGTTCAATGCGAGCATGCTGCCCGGGGACGTCGACCCCCCGACCGCGTCCACGTGCACAAGCTGCACGTACTCGGAGGACTTCAGCAACTACTGGACCGCTAACCTCTACTACAAGGCGCGCAACGGCACGTACAAGCGCGTGCCTCAATTTGCCAATCTCGGATTAAATGTCAAGGGCGGCATGACGTGCGTGCTGCTGCCGCTGCTTATAGCATATCTCCGGAACAGTTAGCTGAAATTGTGTCAGTGTCTACTACATCCGCGGGTACCAGCAGAGTGCCAAGGTCACGGCCTTCCCGCCGGTAAGGATGATCCGCAGCCGACGGCTCTGGGCCGAGAAGAGAGACAAGGACACAGGGCATGCTGACACCGACTGAATAGGGCTTCCGCATGCTCGTCGGCGACAGCACGAACCGCGTCGCGGCCAAGGTGCCCAAGGGCCTTTGCTACCGCTGCTCACCAAACATGCAGCAGAACCCATTCGGCGGTGCCCCCGTAAGCCATTTCTAGAACCATTTATCCCTTCTGACTTCGTGGCCATAAGCCAGATACCTCAACGATGTGTCCAGGGAGTTCAACTCCTAATGCACGTCGAAAAATATCCCCGACTACTCGCCTCGTGAATTGGAAGGAACAGTTACTGACCGGAGATGTTGCAGTGCACGGGAGATGACACCACGCACTTCCCCAAGGAGCCTTGCGGCGGAGGATGGCGTGTGACCGTGACATTCCCTTCGTAAGCATGTTCATGGGCCACTCCTACCTCTTTCTTAGCACGTCTGGAGAGCAAGCCTTCTCTGTTCTAGTTAGAACTGAGGCATTTGAGTCTTTAGACACGGCCAAACCACTGCGGCCGCTCCCAACAACCATGGATGTATTAATTGCTGACCATGAACGCAATAGATGCTGGGACGGCAAGAACCTCGACAGCCCCGACCACAAGGCGCATATCGCCTACCCGCAGGGCTCCTTCGAGATGGGCAGCCCCTGCCCCGCGTCGCATCCTGTGAAGATCCCCCAGGTCATGTACGAGATCATGTTCGACACGCGCCAGTTCAACAACAAGGCCGACTGGCCCGCGGACGGCTCCTCACCCTTCTACTGGAGCATGGAGGACAACACCGGCTACGGCATCCACGGCGACTATCTGTTCGGCTGGAAGGGTGACGCGCTCCAGAGGGCCATGGACGGCCACTGTGCCAACGACCGCTGCCCGCCGCTCCAGCGACAGACCGACCAGGCTGCCATCGCCTGCACCAAGGCCCAGACGTACCCCGAGGACATCGGTGATAACTGTAAGTTCCCTCCTTCAAAAAGCAACTCGAGAGGAGCGCCTACTGACAGTATTCAGGGCTTTCCGCGCTTCCCGGCTACTGAGCGACTTAAACGGAGTTGACCGGACCTCGGCTACTTCTCAGAGCTCCGTGGATTTACATCATTCCGCACTTAGAGCCATGTGCCGATGGAGGATTGTTCTTTGCGGTCAGCAGGCAATATCTTTCAAGGTTGTTGTATCGACGCTCTCTGAAATCGTCCTCCTATAGCACAGTATTAGACAGATTGTTGACTATCAAACGCCTCTTACATTGTGTGGGTTAAAGTCTGCGATGGAGATAATGTACATGAACGCACGAGGTAGCAGATGACGGACGGCAAGCCCGCGTACGCTCACTGCATATAACTGAAGCCTTCCTACCTTGGCGCGCGGTGTGCACAGGCTCAGAAGGGCTTTGTCACGAGTCTATGCCCCAAAGACAATACTTAGTCTCTATTGGGCGGCGTGAGTAAGCAATTCGGTGGAGATATCTGAATATTAGCCAATACATTCATTCATCGATCTAGTCCTAGGACGCTAAGTCAAACATGTCCATCACTTGCAGCGAGGCTTCCGAATCGACCCCAAGGACAAGCCGTTTGACATTCGAGTTATCTAACTCAGTGAGCCATCCAATCCTCTCAGGGTTCTAGGTGCTGGTCTGCCGATGAAGCCTGCCTGCCGCAAAACTCCACTTCTTCAGCAGGCCGGCTCGAGTAACGAATTCTCATCGGTGTGATAGTATGAACGTAGAACGCCCGTCGTGTGTGAAACGTAGTTTCAATCTTATATAGGAACCCCGGCAGGCCAGAGTTGAAGTGGGATCAGATATTCGGTTGCCGTGGCTCAGATCATGAGCGACATCTTATCTTCAGCTGGCAGGAGGCATGAAATAGGTATGTAGTGAAAACGTCCCCCCGTGGTAGGAGTTTCTAAGATACCGTGCTTCGAAACGGTACCGAAATATACCTTTTTAGCGTATAAAACGATATTATCCAGAAATGTACGTTTCAAGGGTCTCCTAGTCGGTAAACGCAGCACCGTAAATCTGTATTAATTTACATAGATTTCAAGGCTTTTTTGAAGAAAATAGTAATAGTTGAACGATCTTGAACTTTAAAAACAAGAAAACCTCTTTATTTCCATAACTATTCAAAAGTTAAACGCGATTTAAATTGCTTTAATGCTTACGTTTTCCTGCCAGCATACATCGGCCCTCGGAAATATTCGGTCCGAAAAATACGGAACGTTTCCCAATGGGACATTTATATAACGAATTATACGGCATTGTATGATAAAACCGAAACGCTACCCCACGGTTTTGAAGCACATACGCTAAGTTTGCTCTGGCTAGCTGTGACAGAGTAGGGCGATAAGAAGGGCGATAAGACCCAGGGTCAGCTGATGACATCAAAGCCGCAAGGAGGTACTTTTCCACTGCATGGAATTTCAATCCCCTTCAATCACATGCAGGCGCCCCCAGAATTCAGAATATCGGGTGCACCCCTCACTAAGGTATCTATTCACTGGATCTTGGTAAATTAAAGAATTTTGTGCTCCCAACTTCTCAATTTCGCTCCTAGATCCGTCTCCCCCAACGGTTAGGAGACGAATTCGCCTGGCAATATTGACCAAACTGGCTCCTCCGCGCCGTATTCCACCTGCAATACGCCCTCAATCCCGCCGCAAACAGAGTCTAATACAGTATCTCTTTCCTCGGCTACGAGACAGATATCGTGAACGACTCATTGGCTTCCACCTAGACACCGTCCCCTACTATAAACACCGAATCCAGAGTCGCATATACCGTTTCCTCCTCGAACGCCAGCGTCGCCGCCGAGAGCAGTTACGTCTTGTCGACCGCGCGCGGCGGCTGCTGCTCGGCCAGCCTGCACCGCTGAATTCCAATAATGGGCCCAGGACAACCGTGGGGAACATGAGTTTCATGTCGGGATATGGCGCTGGAAGTGGGAATTATGGCACAACTGGTGGGCGCGAGCCCGGTTCCAGGAGGCGGAAGCTTGCCGCTATGGCCGAGAGTGTCTACAGGGCTGGTGCGGCCGCCGTGAGCGAAATTAAAGAGACGTACAACCAAACGAGAGCCAGCCAAATCGACTCCGACGAGGCCTCCAAAATTAGCATACCCGGAGCTTTTCCTGATGTAGCCATTATAACCCGAGGGGAGGAACAGATGGTCTTGTTCCCTTCGTACGCGAAGAGACACATCAGGGGCCAGGAACGCCTATTCGAAAACCCGGCTGGACCGCCACACGCTTCAGCTATGGATATGGATGATGAGGACTACTGGAGGCATGAGTGGGCCCGCCACGAAGACGAGAAGGCCGTTGTCGATGTCGATGTGCGTGGCTGGATCTACAATCCTCATAGAGGCCCAATTACGCGCCGTAATAGAATACTGATCGGTCTAGCGAGACACTTGAGTGGTATTCCCGCTCCTAATCCTCAACAGACTGACCCGATAGACGCAGCCGGGCCGTCACTTTCCTCGGTACATCAGCAACACGAAGAGGAGCGCGAGCAGAAGAGAATTGCGCAAAAAGCTGAGGAGATTGAACGTAGGGGGCAGGTCGAGAAAGAAGCCGCACAAAGGGGAAGCTACAGCGAAGACCCGAATGCTCGCCTCTACGATGAGGACGAGCGAATTAGAAAGGGCCGACGGAGTAGAAGTGTCTCGCCCGTCTCGACGCTGCCAAGCCCTACGCTATCTGGGAGAACGAATACGACGGGAAGCATCGACCTTAGCGAGGCGGAACTGGCCGTTGCAAACGCGAACTTAATGGCTCGTGTTGCTCCGTTCATGACGTCCCCTCTCGTCGAGATGCCAATAACGCTATTCTTCTACAACGACGTGCAGTCGCAATCGCGCACGGTCCGGACCAACGACTCGGGGCATTTTTTCACCAGAGCAGCTCTTGACTTTGTGCCCACACACGTACGAGTATTAGCCAGCGAGAATATATCATGCACGGAACCCATCGAGATCATCGAGCCGAAAGGTGTCAGCCTCATTAGCGACATTGACGACACCATCAAGCGTTCAAACATATTAATGGGAGCGAGAGAGATATTCCGCAACACATTCATCCGTGATCTCGACGGGATGGCGGTCGACGGTGTTCGAGACTGGTACAACACTCTCCATGATATGGGTGTCAAGATACATTACTGTTCAAACAGCCCGTGGCAGCTATACCCCGTCCTTGCTACCTTCTTCAAGCGCGCTGGATTACCACCCGGCTCATTGCATCTGAAGCTGTACAGCGGCATGCTCCAAGGGATATTTGAGCCTGTGGCGGAACGGAAGAAGGGTACGCTAGAGAAGATCATGCGGGACTTTCCGGAAAGAAAATTTCTACTCGTCGGTGATAGCGGCGAAGCCGACTTGGAAGTCTATACGGAGTTGGCCGTTAATTATCCCGGGCGAATCATTGCCATTTTCATCCGAGATGTGACGACACCCGAACAGGCTGGATACTTCGATAGCGATTTCAATGCAGGGGCCCGAGATCTTCAGAGGACGCCGACACAATGTTCCGAGAGCGAACAGGGCGAGTCCATTAGCAGACTGGCATTGCACCCGAGAGAACCACCGAGACAAACCCAGGCTCAAGAACGTCTGATGGAGGATCTCATAGACTTCTCTGATGAACCCAACACTGTCGGCCTCGCAGGGCCACGCCGGCCTGCTGAATCTGGACAGAACCAGGCTACGCTAGCAATGCGGAACGGGGATCCGTTATCTAGGTATCCTCCCCGCAGACCGTCCAAGCCGTCATCGCTGCGGAGCTTTCCAGCTGTTCCAGTAGTCGCTACGAAGGAACCAGGCGACTCCAGACAACAGAAAAGACGACCACCCCTTCCACCCCGCAGGTCCACCCCTTCAAATGGCCAGTCTACTCCGCGGACTTCTTTACATGCGTTGACGCCGACATCATCCGAACCAGCTCTCTCAAACGGATCAAGGGCCGCTGCTCCTCCGCCCCCGCCTCCCCGCAGGCGAGGCACACCGGCGAGCATCGCCCCTAGCGCCAGCCCGCGCCTCACGGCCAGCAATGACCGTCGGCGGAGGACCGCCGACACCTTGGACCCCGACTCGGATCCGTTGACCCTCGAGGGCGCGAATCCAGCCACCACCGCCGCGACGTACGATGATGGCCCGGTCGATAAGCGACTGGAGCTCTGGCGCCGCCGCCTCGTGGCCGCCCACGACATCCTCGATCGCATCGGCGTCCAGCTGTACACGTGGCGCCTCGGCGAGGAGGTCATGGCCGAGGCGGTCGGCATCGTGAGGCAGGAGCTGAAGGCGATAGGCGTTCCGCCAGAGATCTCGCGGAAGGGGTAGGCGTCCGGCTCGCTTTGGCTTACTTGGGAAGATAGGGGAGGAGATGAACTCGGATAAGGTTGAGGAGGATGTGGCTGGACGGGGCTGGTCTGAGTTGGGGCCGGTCTACGTACACAGTGTAGGTAGTATATACTATCTGTACCGTGAGGATGGATACGTTGGTAACGAAGGGATGCGGAATGACATTATCCAACTGGGGAAACATATGGATGACTGAAACTCGGCCCCGAAGCCCCATATTGGCTCATTGTGAGTGCGGATATCCTCAACGCTCTTTGTTGCGTAAGGGAGCGCACTGTACCATTTGAACTTTGACCGGCTGCAATATGATGACAACGTCCTTGTGATATGCTGCAACGCATTATTTATCCATTAGCCTCGCGTGATCGCGGCCCACTAGCTAAGTACTCTTTTCCACCTCAGCAGGCTTCTCCCGTCAAATCTTCCGGCCTGAATCTATGAATTGTGGATAAGTGCGTCATTTCTTTTCTAACCATTTCTTTTACAGGAGCTGCCCGGTTACATGAATGAGTTCTGTCTGCCCCCGCCCCGGACATCATCACTAAGCGAAACTCACTCAATACAGCGACAGATACAAATTGGCCTATTCTCTAAAAAGCTTGTCGCAAAAGCGAAGCCGCTATTGCATTCCCAGCAATAGCGTTTATATACGGTCTTTCTCGACTATCACTAAAAGGTAAAAAGTCTTGTTGCTTAGGCGGGCAACCAAGGAAAAAGAGGTATAATTAAGGTCTATCTCGGGTTCGAACCGAGGTTTGTGGAACTTTTAAAGTGTATTTTTCAAAATCCACCGTCCTTACCACTAGACGAATAGACCATGAGCTAAGAACGCGGATTGTGCCCATTCTCTACCGTAATTTGCTTCAAGTACAGCGCCATATACCGCCGTACTCGCAATAGCTGTCCCAACAACACATTTCATAGTTGCGTAATTCTATCTAGTATATAACTAGCATATTTGCCTTAACCGCCCTTTGCTGCCCTTTCCCAGTGTAGGGGCGGCTAGGTCGACCGTTAACCAGGTCAACAGTCAGGTCGACAATAAAGTCCGTCAGGTCATGTCAGGTTAAGAGCTAGGGCTTCCAGGGCTTCAGGGCATTGCTGGGTCTCGTACGGGTCATAGAAGTAGGGGTCAAGAGGAGGGACCCATACGTACGAGCCGCATGCTGCCATTGCGTTACTTTCCTATTGGGGAAGCCAAGTCCTCGGAAGAGAAATTGCGACACAAAAACCCTCGGTCACACCCTTAGCTCCTCAGCACGTTAAAACGAGGGCATTAGCAACGATTTGAATAGGCGAGCTGCACCTGCTGCGGGCACTTGGCAGCGATTTCACATTTCTCAGCTATAATTCGGTGTGCCTCTCACCTCTTCTGTTAGTACAGATGCCTCTCTCCATAGGGCTGTTCTATAGGCACTTAACCAGAGATTATGGCGGTCCCCTTGACGGGGCCATTGGACAAGACCACGCGGAAAAGAATGAAAGGCTCGGGGTGCTGAGCCACTGGGACCCTTCGGCCTGTGCCCATCTTTTCCATAATCATCCGTTACTGTAAGACTCCAGGGGTGTCGCAGTATCTAATCCTATGGCTGGCCAGCAGATTTTCCGGGGTGGGATGTTTGATGCGTTCAGCCGTACTCCGTTGATGTTAATGCGCAGTGGCGCATTGCACGTAATGGCCACCCCTTATTGCGCAAGTGCGCATTAACTTGAAATAGACAAGTTGCGCATTCTCTGCGTATTAGTTAGTTAGCATTTCCAGTATTATTTGCTGCCTTGTTCTTTCATACTTCCGATCTGTTAACTTCCTATATTTGATTCCTTTCCGCCCTCCCCCTCGCGAGTCCGGGATATCTGACCTCGAACCGCTCTCTCTTCCTCCCCAGCTCTGTGCTGCTTTTCCTTGTTCCCTTCCGGGAGAAGCCATTCCGTGTCGGCTTGGACTGATGCGGTCGCGTCCTCGAAGAAGCTAAAACACTGCCCAATGATTTCGTCGGTAGCCTCTCGACCAAATCCGATGGGACTGTGCTGGATGGCCTCTTCAAGAGAGCGAACTTGGTCCTCAAGTGACATGATGTTGGCAAAGAGGCCTCCGCCAATACCAATGACGGGTGCCGAAGAAGTAAATCTCGGTTGACCGTCTTCGCCGAGATATCGCTTTAGTAGGTATTGATTTTCCGACATAGCTGCTGCCCTCTTAGCTGTCAAACCCCCCTGCTTTCCATGTTAATTGTGTCTTACCCACTATCCTTATGTCAAAGCTTGGGAAGAGTTATCTGCTGAATAGAAGCTGTCTTATTCTCTGTGTTGGACGAATCTTGCAGCTCCTGTGAGAATACTGTTGACGTGATAGGGTTTCAATGGCTGCTGGTTGAAACACAAAACCCATATACCCCCCGACCAAGATGCAATATCTTTTAAGATAGTCATGAACCATCTCTAAGAGATGTTGCCAAGTCTCCGACGATGCCCAATCAGCGCTGATGAGGCTGCATACGTAGTCTAGGGGAGGCGTAAATACATCTCACTGCGACGGTGGGCAGTACTGACTACTCCCCCACCATGTGAACTTTTCCCAGAACCGGTGAAATTTCGAGTTTCGCTGGTAATGGGCTGGAAATCACTTGATCGAATGTCGAAATCACTTCCCATTTCTATGATGCAACAAATATGGCTAGTGTTTTAGGACATCCGGAACGCGCCAGTTCGGATAGAGACCGACTGGCTTGTCCTTTCCAAGCCCGCTACCCGAAACAGTACAAGAGGGCCGGGTCTTGTCGGACCGGCCTCGCGGACATTCCCAAGTTAACGTGAGTGATCAGCTCGTGTAGTAATAGTCTAATCGCCCCTAACTGTTTATGTGCAGTGAGCACCTGAAGAAGCACCATTCCCCTCAGTGCCCAGAATGCAACTCGACCTTTAATACCCTTGGTGACTCCGATACGCATCGACAGAGTACCTGCTCAAAAGCACGAGCCGAAGCCACCCATCACCTCACAGAGACCCAGTTGGCAGCAATTACTGCTATGCCTAAGCGTTCCTCCGGCGTTCCACCCGGACACAAATGGGAGGAAATTTATCGAACCATCTTCCCGGACGACAACAATATACCGTCTCCATACGTCCAGACCGTCGAGCATCTCCGCCGCATCGCCGAGACCCGGCCGTCCTGGCTTATGGATAGCCTCCGAGTCACTCTTACTTCTAATGTGGAAGACTTTTTGACCGACTTACCAATATTTCTCGATACTGTGAGTAATGGGAGGAAGCCAGGAACGGTCGACTTCATCCCGTCTGGCCATGTTCAACCATCCGGCGGAAGCATTCTCCATGATATTGAAGTGACCCAGGGGACAGGCGTAGAGCCAGGAGATTCAAGAACCGTAAGCGAAGGGTACATCGAGGAGTGGTTTACTCTGGAAGCATTCGAGTAAAGTTCGTTAAGATATCACGAGGTTGACGCCTACCGTTGGCCATTAGATCGGCTAGTGTACCTAAGTAGCAGCCACAGATAAGACGACTACAGTCCTCAATCCGTAGTTTTGGCCTTCATTTCTTTTTAAAATCGATCTTCACCTCTCCTCCGCGCTGTTTAATAGAGCCGTATGTCCCGTCCTGTCCTCTGTAGTTGATAACATAGTCGAACTGGTCGATGCAAGCATCTTTTCCATCGCTTCAATGGTAGACCAAACCTGTCGCTGCAGGTGCCGTTTCGCTCGCGCCCCTCCTTTAATGACGCTTAAAACGCTTATCAATGTCAGCGTCCGCCG
Source organism: Monosporascus sp. mg162 (assembly GCA_004155945.1). Taxonomy (NCBI): domain Eukaryota; kingdom Fungi; phylum Ascomycota; class Sordariomycetes; order Xylariales; genus Monosporascus; species Monosporascus sp. mg162. The sequence goes on from QJNY01001299.1 coordinate 22,396, forward strand.
TGCTCGGGCGTTGGGTATGCAGGGAATCCAGGAATAGTTTAGCGCACTTTTGCCAACATCGCAGAGAGATGTGAGATAGCTGATAGTCGACAGGCTTTGTACGTAGGTAGCCGTCCGCCAGCCTCACTCAATCAGATTTCCCTTTCGGGATATAGTCATGGGTCTTCGATAGCGCGACTTGGTCCAGCGCAACGAACCTCTCATTTCAAAGATTTAAGCACCGACTCGTCCAGCGCGCCCCGGCCACCCTCGGGATCACACCGCCCGCTCCCAATTATGAATTGTCCTCTATTCCTTCTAACGACCCGAACAAGTTGGTATTGAAAAGCGAGACCATAGGTCTGAAATATCAATGCTTTGCGTCACAGCCCCGACCCCGCACCATCTTGGTGTCTTTACTTCTCCTATAAACCCCAAAGCGCCAAAACATAAGAGAATACTCTCAGTGCTCAATGATGCAAAGATGCACCCACTTATCTCAGCGGCCCTTGACATGATCAGAATAGCACTGCTGGCGTCAGAATTGGTCGAAGCCCATATGGCAGGCAATTTTTCTGATACTGCAAAGTCTGATGTCGGTGAAGCACCAGCCGAGTCTGACGATGACCTGGGCTGTTCGTTCTACGCTGCGAGGAATATCGATATGGATCCTACTTACGAGATCCCGTCCCGGATCCGTCAGAACCCACTTGTTGCTCGGGAAGATTCAGTCAAACATCATGAGACGCCTGCACATGAAGACGTTCGAACCGACATGCGAAAAGGTGCAAGACAGGTAGCAGCTGAACAGGATAATGCAGCGTCTTCAGAGCCGTCAAAGACATACGACATCCAACTCCAACAGAAAAATCAGAGAGCGGTCAGGGTATCGAGGATTGTCCTTGAGGAGTGTCCCCATGAAACATGCGTCGACGGCCATGTTTCGACAGTCCCATCGGCTTCTAGGCCCGGACAACCTCAAATTCACGGGGCTGGTATATCAACACCTGAGAGTAATACGACGCCACCGCCGATATCGGAACAATCTAAGGGATATCGTGGTGGTGGTGGAGGTGACGATGATGACTTTCCAAAAGCCAAGACACCACTCACCAACAACGCATTGAGCTTCCGGTTTGCCTGCCCGTTCTTCAAACGTGATCCAAGCCAACATCAATCTACACGGTCGTGCTCTGGACCAGGGTGGGCTAGCATTCACCGGGTGAAGTAAGTTTGGAGCCGGCATACCCCCGTTGCACTTCGGCACCGGCTAATAAACAGGGAGCACATCTATCGCATGCATAAAATGCCTAAACATGTGTGCTGTCGGTGTTGGGAGATCTTCCCGTCTTCGGAACAATTGTATGGACATGCGCAGTCAAACACCCCTTGCCTGAGGAACAGAAACAAGCCACCTACAGGAATTACTTCAGAGCAAGAAATGAAGCTTCGGCGCAAGAAGCGAAGCGGTGCCAACCAAACGGACGTGGAGAAGTGGAAAGAACTGTATAAAATACTCTTCCCTAAAGACGACCAAATACCACCGCCTTGTGCGTTTCAGACTCCTAAAATTGCCCTCAACTCGCTAACACAAATACAGTCTATGAGCACTCCATAGCCGTGCCGAAAGGCTCGTATGAAAGCGGTGGGAAGGGGTTCGATGACACTGTTCGCAGTGAAGTGCTAAACCGGGTGAAACGGGAACTAGATCAAATAGAGCCACAAGTTGCGGAACCAGTTAAGATGAGTTTCGTTGATATAGTTCGCCGGGCGCTGTCTGAATTTAGCGGAGAGTACCGGCCGGATATTTCGACCGTGTCAAGCAACGATTCGCAAATTGGAGCGGCACATGCTAAGGACATTGCCTACGAAGAGAACTTGATGGGGACTACACTTCTAGGAGCGAATTTTGACAATTTTGACTGCGAGCCATACAACTGCGAGCCCTACAGCTTCGAGAACTATATGAATGGGGATTTGGAAACTTTGTACACGGTTCCCGTTGAATTTCAGGAAGCTGATGTGGTTTCTCCTGGAAGATTTGCCCCCGTTCAGAGAGCCACCGAGGAGAGAGACTTTGTTTCCGGCGTTGATTTAAGCTCCATTCTGGAGGACTAAAATTCATATGGATAATACGTTGTTGGCGGTATTATACTGTAATATAGAGGCGTGGATATTAGTATGATATCAGCTACCTAGCTAGGAGACTTCTACGTTCACTTTTTGCCATACGCTTCGATGGGGTCAACCACTTCGCCTGACAATGGGCTAATTCTACCAGAATTACACGGCTCCGGTAATGGAACTTCTGCTCACTTAATAGTCATAAGGATGTGTTCAGCGTGCTTCGCGTCCCCCATTCCTTGTATCGCGTAGGACGACAAGCAAACAAGGAGGCGCAAGCCTACATATTGTGGACATGCTGTCATTTTGGTTGTTGTCATCGTTGTCTCACCGAATTACTACGGTTGAGGCGGCGGAGTATGCCAGTTAAGTCATAGGTGATACGATCGCATCTTGTATCAAGTGGAGGGAAAAGAACAGGTGACAAGCAAACTGGGGCGCTCTGTGGGCAAATTGCGGCAATCCGAGAAGACGCTTCTGCTAATACTATTGGGCAGAAATAAATTATTTCATTGGACCCGGCCCATTGAGCTCCTTGGCAGTGATAGCCAGCCCCAGGTGCGTCTTGTGTTGACAAGGCTGGATCTTAGCAGCATTCATCTTGGGGTCGTAATGCAGTCGTCCCTGTATCAATTGTTGGAAGGGCCGCGCACACCCCTTTAACAGGCCGGGAAATATCGCTCCTAGGTTATAGAAAGGTTATAAGCGCCATATGCCATGGTTTCAGCCGTCTGCTGGCGGGCTAGAACGAAGTTTTGTAGGATTTCACGAGATACCTTACGCAAGTCTGGTTATGGTTAGCTCTCGATCCTGTGGTACAAGCTAGCATTATAACCAAAGCTGTATACACCGAGTTCTGCACCGAACACTAATAGAGGAAGAGTTCTTTGGGGAAGGGAATATTCGCTGCTGGTCCGGATATAGTACCTTGGGACAGAGGATGTAGAGCAGAAGTTCGAATTCTAGGTGATGTTGCAGCTGTGCCAAGCAAACCGCACAGAAGCTGAAAAATCGCCATTGGGGGCCAGGGGTATATTGGCTACCGGAGGTCCCAGAGCCTTAAATATCTTTTACGGTCGTTATATGGTGTGATAGTAAGATTATATGAGGGGTCGGGTGACATGTAACGATCCAATCATAGTAGAAAGTTGAAACATGGGGGCTGACGCGCGCAGATCACCGTCGTAAGATAGCCTCACTGCTGACCAAATTTCGGTTTCTGTGGCACCATAGGCGAAGATGCCTTCCACTTACTGAGCTCATTGCCACCCTTCATAGGATTTTTTTTCTTCCCTTCAAACCTGTGGCGCTGCCCTGGCAAGCCATTGGAATGCTACATGACCTCATCGAGGAATCAGTTTCGACCCCATCTTCGATCAATTTTTGCAGTCCGCGCTTATACCCGCTAGTAATAGGCTTAAGACGGTCATGAAGATATAAAGATGCCTCCCCGAAGAGAGAGATCAATCTTCCCCTGACTGCACACCCGACCACACTCTGCTAACCACCCCTATATAACGAAACGTAACGGGAAAATGCAGCTTCAATCTATCCTCGTCTCAGTAGCCTTGATGGTAGGCCCGGCTTTCGCCGCCGTCAACGAGCCCTGCATAGGCCAAAACGGCGCAGCAGGTATTTTCTCTCCCGTCCCCGCAGGTATGGTGGCCTTGAAGCGCCGAGTATGCTGACCCCCCGCACCTCCCCAGGTGTCTGCGTCTCGACCTCGGACTGCTCGTCCGCGGGTGGGACGAGCATCACGGGGGCGTGCCCCTGGGACCCGGCGGGGATCCGGTGCTGCACGAAGCCGTCGTGCAGTAACGGCAGCAGCGGCAACTGCCGCTGGACGAGCGACTGCGGCGGCTCGACGACGGCGAACCAGTGCCCCGGGCCCTCGGCCTTCCGGTGCTGCTCGTCGACGGCGACCGGGTTCGGCGGGTACGCGGCGCCGGGGATCCCCAGCGTCGGCTCCTGCAGAGCTAACGCCGTGGCCGGTGCGCGCGCCGTCATCGCCGCTTTCCCCGGGCGCGTCCGCGAGATCGGCTGCTTCCGCTCGAACTGCGCCTGCTCCACCTCGGACCACTGCTGCGGCAACGCTATCGACTTCATGTGCTCGGATGCTGGAGGTGTAAGTCGGGTGACGAGCTCTTCCCCACCGCACTTACCATTCCCCCTTCCCATAACCCTGTGTATGATCGTTATGTGCGAGAGCTCGAGAGCTAATCTGTGAATCTCCTACTTTGACAGGCAGCGACTATGTCCGGCCGAGAGATCGCCGAGTGGGTGATGAACCGGGCGTCCGCGCAGAGGGTCAATTACATCATCTGGGGTCAGAAGATCTGGAATCCGAGCCGGGACGGCGTCATGCCCTGGACTAGCTGGAGGACGATGGAGGACCGTCACTCCATCACACAGAACCACTGGTGAGTCGTTCGAACGGTGTCACGGACTTGCTCGATTCGAAAGCTAACGGGGGCCAAGGGACCATGTCCACGTCAGCTATAACAGCTAAGGTACAGAACTTGCGCTCGTACGGAATTGAGATGGGATATTTTACAAGCACGGACTGCCGTTTTGTCAGACCCAGCTGAAGACTAAGGCCTTCAGCTGAGTCTTGGCTTAGTTAGGGCAGCCACTAGTGGAGATTGCTTTAACCTCTCCGGGGACAGCTTTCTCGGCAGTTGTTTTTATGTGTATTCAAGGAGGCTTGTCTACCATCCATTTCTGTCTAGGACCCTTCGGAGGTCAACCTGATAACATCTCCTTCAGCCATATATGCTTCAGTGTGTAATGCCAGGGTCTCATACGTCTTCTTCTGTAAAGTCATCATCTCAGAAAACCTGATATTTTTGTTCCTCCTGTGGTGGTCATAGAAAATTAATAGTAGTTGAGATCTGTCTATCCTATTCATTATCGCCTCGCAGGGCGCGGCCGGCCTTGGAGTTCAAGTATTCGTTCCTGCAGAAGGTTATAGTAGTCAGTACGTAGGACATTGTATGGTTGCTTCACAGGGCTTCCACACACCGGTCACCCGCCCACTTCACGGCGTAATACGCTGCGACTAGTGGAGGTGCCCAGTAGAGAACCTGGGTGCTAAACCGTCGCCATGTGTTAAAGACCGCAGCCCGTCCAGCGCCAGCCAAGGGATTCTGGCGATTTGGGCTCATGCTGTAGGTAATGACGCCTCGCTGTGGCAAGACACAGCCTGTTTTCGCCAGTAGAATTAGCAATGGGCCCCGTCATGCCAGACTTGTAGGGGATCTCTCATATTTGCTAAATAAGACATCATCCAGCATGATACAGTAGTTTCCGCCCTTCTAAAGGAGTCATATCTCTCGTGGAGGTCGTTGACTGTCAGTGGACTTACCAAAATTTCCCCATCCTACCTTGTTTACGTATCTACAGCAAAGGACATACGTTAGTCCAGACATGGTAATTATAGGCCGCTCAGCCAGAGCACATATATAATCCATAGCACGTCGGGAGCTATTACTTACTTGCCGTACTTATTAACTGGTGCCTCGTCACCGCTGAGGAGAACACGAGTGGGGTGCATGTTTCCCCGGAAAGTGGAATTAAATCAATGTCTCGAAGATTTCAAGAATTAAAGCTCAAGCTTGTAACAAGGCAGGGAGTGTGCGGGAGGATGAGAAGAAAAAGAAAGCCGCTACATTTTTGGGCCTGAAAAGAATGTGGCCTGATTATCGTCCCTGAAGGATTTCGGCTTGGCTTCCAATATCGCGCCAGGGATCAGGTCCAATTCCGACTCAGGGCGGAGCCCCTGTCATTCTACGGAAGGTCATCGGCGGTCGGGGACAATTTGAAGCGCGAGAACCAGTGCGGGCCTTCAGTCAACCTCCGATTGCACAGTTATGTGGGCAGGCCTGTGGCAGGAAGTATCATATTACATTATAGGGAGTTATAGGACGTAGAGCTATGCATTAAGCTTTTCAACCACCATTCCCACATGACATATGAACTTACCAGCACAACGTAATGCCAACCATCAGCTGTACTCCATGAAGTGGACACTGAATAGATTATGCAACGTGAGATGCTAAGCATGACTGACCGCCGTCCATGCCAAGACTCCACAATTATCATAAACTATGATAGACAGACCAGGAAGATAGTTGCCCCGTGCACCAAGTGCTACAAACCGGTTGTCTCCGTGGCATCATCTTTCGGCTTGGGCTTGGCGTCGGAGCTCATCTCTGCTCATAGGGGCCCCTATTCGCTCCACGAACACCGACAGATACGGGAACTCCTGTCGCTTCGGCTGATGCCAAGAAGCCAAGGCTTTTTGAAAGGAGTGGACGTCAAAGCATGCGCTCCCTCATACGAGCCGCTCGACCCCGCATAGATACTTTCTTATGCCGTCGAGGAGGTGCTTCTCATCACCATCCGCGGCTTTACTGGCGCTTTCGATCCCGGAATGGACGAACTTCGGCCACGTGTTCGTCAGAACCAGATACTTGATCTCGCCCTCGGCGGCATCGAACACCGTTTGGGAGAAGGAATCTGGAATGGATACGTCTGGACGACCCTCGCCTGTGAGGTCGGCCATCCTCATTACCGACTGCAGGTTGGCTTCGCCAAGCGTTCCCTCGAGATCAGACGTCTTCCACAATTCGGTCGTGGAAGAGCCGCTACAGTCGAATGGTGTCGCTGAAGCCGACTGGGTACCCTCCCTCTGGTTCAGCATATTCGCGGCGCTGTCGAAAATCTCGCGCAGTTCTTTTCCTAGGCGGGACGATATGTTGATCGGGAACTGGGAACACTCTAGGCTGATGAAATGTGAGTAGATCCGCATAGCTTGGATGAATTGCTCGTACTTCAGGGTTGCCGGTTCCAGGGTAGAGGAGACCCAGCCGCGTCTCCAGTCGGCGACATGTGAGAGGAAGCTAATGTTCTCGCCAGAGAAGTCCTTCAGGGCGGCAAATTCCAAGAGCGGTCGCGGGTTGTTCCTCAGGGCATTCTCCATGGCAAGCATGGTGAACATGTCGCTCCTACGAGGGTCACCCAAGTGGGCGCTCGCCTTTGTCTTTGCGCTCTTCGGTGAGGCCTCGAGAGTGCTACCGATCAGGGCGGTGCTAGCCGAGATAGCGTCGATACCCAAATCGCTGCCTCTGTTCTTGCTTTCCCAGGACGCGATGGCATCGAGAGTCTCTCTCCGGAGACTGTGTGTCTTGACGATGTGCCAGATGGGAACCCCTATTACAAATATCTCTATAAAGAAGATAGATAGAGAGAACCTAGCAGAATGAGATGATTAACTCAACAAACGGACGACGACACTTACCACATAGGTGGGAAGAATACTGAACTCAGTGGCTGCATTTGTGGAATATACAAGGTGGCCAGCCATAAGGGAGAGGCAGGCAAGCTTGACAACGTTAGTAATTAGACTCTGCCGGAGTGCGACACAAACCTACCCAGCGATGCAGCAGCCGATTGTCTGAATTCGCCATCCATGAGTATCGCGGATGTTCCGACTCTTCCACAGGAGGTAAGGGGCGTAGACCCAAGCCCAAAAGAACTGCCAGGCTATCGATAACCACCTAGGCGAGTGAGTACACAATCTCGTTCCAGGAGAAGACTGCCACATACCATTCCCAGCCAGTGAGACAAAGAGATTCGTGCTGCTCAGTTCCAGGGACCTGAACATTAAAAATCCCGTAGCTAGGATGAAAGTTGCCTGAACCAAAGTAAATGAAAAAGGTAAGTAACACCTTCGTAGGTCAGCATACCTGGGTAACTTGAGAACAGGAAAACCCCTTACCTCAACCGCCATGGCAATGCCGATGTAAACAACTATCCTTGCAGTCCTGTCTGCCCTCCGAACGCGTCCAACGGTCCGTTTCCACCAAGGCAACGTCGGATCAACGCTGGCCGACTTAGCTAATAGCTCTAATTCGTCGAGGTTGACGAATTTGGCGTATTTCCGCTGCTGGCTCGCGACATGCAAGAACTGGCTGTTTGCAGCCTGCAGGAGGGCAATACCACATGGCAGGTAGATGCTCATTATCCAGAACTGCGCATCGCAAGGGACAAGGGGCCCGATCATGTAACATATCAAGCACACAATAGCGTATAGGTGAAGCAAGATGACGGCGGTGCACATCAACGGCAGCCTTCGAAGTTGGAGGAACGGGAGTCGGCAGTGACGACGTAGGTAAAATAGCGCCCCCACGAAAACCGCGGTCCAGGCTGCGGCAAGACCAATGTATGCCCAGCCGAGAGTACTCGTCGCGATCTCTTCGGTCATTGCCGCGAGGTACAAATAAAGGGCGTTTCGACCGACTCGAGGAGCGTAACCGGCAGCTGTAGTGTCGTGTGGACTTTTTTCTGGGTCCCGGTAGGCTAGGACCGAACTGCCGGCTTACTTATATTCGAAGACGCAAGATGAGAGACTACATTTTTCCAATCCGAGACATGGCCCAGGTCAGCTAGGGAGGCGATCAGGCATAGGTATTCTAGATGCGACTAAGCGCGGACAGTATAGGATAATATGCTTTTTGCTGTAGGCGCCATGGGACTCGACAAGCAAAAGCAAAAACCAGCGTCCACATCGCCTCAAGCCAACTTCAAACAATAGTACTGAGAACACATCAGAAGGGGGACCTGTAAGAGAATCGGCACGCATAACATGTCGATGGGAGTTGGTGATATGGTCCTGAGTACTTCGTACTTCGTATTCTACTAGGGGCTATTGCCCGGGGACCAGGTCGGCGGAGTCTTGGCGAACTAATAAATCCGTATTTGGTAGCGAATCCGCCGATCATAATGGTTCCTGATATGCCCGAGGACTTGAACGGAGAGCACCTGATGCAATCTATCAAGGGTTTACCACCAGGAGAGCGGAACAGTACGCGGCATCATAAACCAAATATTTTGGTATTCTAAGTACTTCCAAAATTGTGGCTTGGATTGCATGCCTCTGAGCCGTGCGGACGATCAATATGGGGGGACTCGGCCAATTTCCCAGCCATTAGACATTATTGTTCCAAATATCCCGGTGAGTGCGACAGGAGAACATTGGTTTCCCCCCCCAAACGGGGGTCTAAGTAATGCACGGCCCTCTAAATAATAGCTGCGATATAAGGGTGGCGGTGGTCTGAACCCGGTGCTTGTGACAGCCTGGTAATTGTGGCGAAATGCTATCTGCTTGCGGGATTTCGAGACCCGCTTACCCCGGGAAGTGTGACTTCCGTGTTTCGAGACATGCAGTCGCTCAAGCAGCTGAACTGGGTGGTCGCCGAGTAACTGCTTGCATAACCAAGCATCAATTACATGCAAATCGACAGTGAGACTTGCTTTTGGCCCCTGGCGATCCCGCGAATTTCCCCACATGGGCCTGGGAGGGAGCCGATGTACGTCGGGGGCTTTTCGACGTTGCTTGAATCGACCACCCACAATACTCGAGTCAAGGGGCGGAAACTACAACCGAGAAACCGGAAACTACCCACTGCACTAGCGGTCCGATCTAATCGGGAAGTGGAGCTCCAGACTGGTCGATCCCACGCCAATCTGATCGGCTGAGACCAAACCTTGTAAAGTGGGTACGGGCAAGTGGACGAACGTTAAGGGCATTTCACGGGTTTCCACATGTACCTGCCTTGCTAGGGCGGCTTGGAGCATTCTCGGCGTCAGAAGATCGCCCGGCAGGCCCCCGTGATGGCTGTGCTGTGAGACGTGAATCCTGCGTTGCGCTAATTCCCCGCCGAGTCGACGAAGTGAGACGTTGTCGTACGCGGTCTGGCTTAGCCGGGCTCCCGGCCCGCTGTTCTAATAGTGTGGGTTTTTATCACTTGCCGCTAGTGCACTTCCGTGCCCCCACGGGCATCCCAACCCAAACCCCTACGTACCGACATTAGGCGTCATCTAATCACCTAGTCCAGTTTCAATCACGGCGTAACTAACCTAATCCACTAGCTCGACCGCAATACCGGTGGCCAGGTAATTGAAAACTTACTGAAGTACCCATAACATCAGATATCCTTATTGGTCAGACAGGCTTTTCCACTAACCGGACAGATAACCAGAACTTCTGGGAGCTTCAGCAAGTTTTCAATTGTCTGGCGGTAGCACTACGGAACCTTTGTAATATTCGCCCCTTTTCAACTGCACGCGCTGACAACCACAACATTTCCATGGTGCGACATATGGAGAGGCTTCGGAATGTTCGTGGCATATCACGCGTTCTTTCTGCTGTTACGCCGTTGATAAGCACCTTACCTCGCACGTCCGCGACAGACCAGGCGAGCCACACGGTCGACCTTCTCCGCTGGAAGATCTTGAGGCCGCCCGTGATCGGTTCTCTGTGCGAGATGATTCCGATATTGAATTTGCCATGACCACAAGCTGTCTGGCGTCCGGGGCGAGCCCATGGCATATGGGAATGGACCGTCTCACTCCTAGCTCCGGCGGGCTGGACGGAGAGCAGGATGCTTGAGGTAGGGGTATTACGCCTAGTACAGCAATTCCTATGAACAAAAGGTCCAATTTTGTGATAGAACAGTACAATAAGCCGGATGCCAACCGTATTTGAAGGTTCAATGCAGAGCAATGGTTATCGTGACCCCGAGTTTTTTCGAGTGTCCCGTCTGTCATGGGGCCTGCTATTTTAAAATTGCAGGGACTTTCAGTCTTGGCATAACTATATAAGGAAATGTCGACAATTGGGGCTTTCAGGTGGCTACGGCTTGTGGGTCCAAGGTGCGAGCTGCAGCCAAGGCCACCCTTTGTCCCAAAAGTACCCCTTTAGCAACCTAATCATGTATGTAAGGGTAATAGCCCACGGACAAATTTGGTCCTTTCCTAGAATACATTAAAGAGCTACGCCAGTTCACTGCGTTTAATCACTGTGACAGCTGACAGAAGAGGAAATATCGCACAAAGCTGAGATTTTACTCATGGAAGTTAGTAAAACCTATACGATTAATATATACAACCTCAAAGACGCTGATCGTCGAATTAAATAATATAACGGAATCATCCATGTTAGGAACAGTTATAATATTGTAACTAGACGATTATATTTCCTGTAATAATCTACAGTTGTCTGTGATTACGTAATTATTATATTGCTGCGTGGATTTCGGTTGTGGCTTCAATTCACATCTCCAGCCCATCCATCCCGGAAGGGTTCCTCGAAGAATGCTCCCTTTGTTGGTGTTGCAAGTGGCCGCGTTCGTAAACTCTCCTTGTTCGGCACAAGGCACCGAAATGGGAGTCTATTGTTCACCCGATAAATGCATGCCTCCGGCAGGGAGGGCCCTCTCTTTGTGCCTCGGGTTACGAGATGAAAAAATCATAAGGTAACAAGCCAGTCGAATGCTGTTCCATAACTCATGTAAACCGAAAGGTTCAGTCGCGTGAGACGCTCTCTTTGCGTAATACCTGTAAGACAGCTCGCTGCGCACCTTCACCATGTCTGATACAGATGCCGCCGATGATCCAACCCCCTCCGGGCCGGCTGGGACAAAGTCCAACGCGGGCCTTTCAGGATCCCGGTGGGCGACGCAGGATACGACAGAGACACAAATCAAGGATGACAACAACGATGATGACGTACTTTCTGGCCCGGAAACAGAAGATCAGGAGGAAGAGAAGGAGGACGACGACGACAGCGGCCCTATTGCGGTCGAAGAAGACGAATTCGGTGAGGAAGAGGAAGGAGAAGAATACGACCAGCCAGCGTACATCCAACCGGACGTGGAAGACATCGAGGACATCGAGCACTACAGGCGCGGGGGGTTCCACCCGGTGGCCTACGGCGATATGCTGGCGGAGCGGTTCGAGGTGGTCAGCAAGCTGGGGCACGGCGGGTTCGCGACGGTGTGGCTGTGCATCGACCACAACAAGAGCGACGAAGAAGCCGACGGCGACGAGGACGCGGACCAAGACCGGGTCAAGTGGCGCGCCGTCAAGATCATCCGCGCGGACCAGTCGTACGAGGAGCGGGCAGAGCTACGTCTGAAGCAATACCTGGAATCGCAGGGCGTGGAGCGGCGCGAGTGGGAGGCGAACCATGTAAGCCTGCCGCTCGAGCACTTCTGGCTCGACGGCCCCAACGGGCGGCACCTGTGCGAGTCCTCGGCGGTACTGGGCCCCTCGGTGGCCGAGCGCTGGGAGATACGCATGCCAGCGGACCGCCCTCCCTTGCTCAAGCACCTCTTGTATCAAGTAGCCGGCGCGCTGCGCTTCCTGCACGCCCGGGGAGTCTGCCACGGCGACTTCACCCCGGGCAACATGCTTCTGCGGCTCGGCGATGAGGTCACGCGTCTCAGCCGCGGCGAGATGCTCGCCCTTCTCGAGGAGCGCGGCTCGGCGCCCCTGGAGCTGGCCGACGGGGTCGCGCGGGAGGACGTCGGGCCCCCGCACGCCCCCGCGTACGTGTACGAGCCCGCAGACCTCTCGAACCTTCCATTCCGTGACGACGCGGCCGTCATCGACTTCGGCGAGAGCTTCTTGACGGCGTCGCCGCCCGAGTGGTCGGGGATCCCGCCCGAGTTCGCGTCCCCCGAGGCCATCTTCAACCACGCGCCCGGGCCGGGGAGCGACGTGTGGGCGTTCGCGTGCGCCGTGGTCGCCTGCCTGACGCGGGAGGTGCTGTTCTCCGCGGAGCGCGACGGCGCCGTGGCCTGGTTCGAGGCGTTGCTGGGCCCGCTGCCGGCCGTGTACCGCAACGCGCAGGCGGACCAGCTGCGGAGGCTGGCCAGTTTCGAGGAGACCACTGAAGAAGAGAAGGCGTGGGTCGAGTCGGAGCTCGAGCGGCTGGAGAGCGGTGGCCCGGTCGCCGTCGGCGAGGACTCCAAGAGCGCGCAAGAGCACGTCGCGGCCCTGATGGAACACACCGGGATCAAAGACCCGATCGGGGCCACGCTGGCCAAGCCGCGCATCTACAAGGACTACGCACGCGACGAGAACGGCAACGCCCTCCCGGACGAGGGGATGGTCAGCGTCATACACAAGATGCCGGAGGAGGAGGTGGGGCAGCTCGGCGACCTGCTGAAGAAGATATTCAAGTACGAGCCTAAGGAGCGCATCGGCATGGACGAGGTGCTGGCGCACCCGTGGTTCGCGAATAGGGCGAAGCCGGAGAACCGGCAAAGCACGCCTTACGATCCCATGAGTCTCCCGCCCGCTAACGAGGCCCCACAAGATATCTCGAGCCGCCACTCCACTCCGTTCAAGGAAGAACCTAGCGACGAGGAAGGGCCATCTCCGACCAGCAATGCGCCTCCAGGTCCGTCTCCTCTCGCGGCGAACGCCGCGTCACCCAGCAGCCCACCACCACCCGAGACGCAGGAGCCAAACCCGGGCCCGCAGTCTCAGCCTCAGCCGACCAACCGTCGCCTCGGTCTGAAGAACAAAGTCAACCAGTTCGCCGGCAAACTCCGCAAGGCTGCCGCCAAGAAATGGAAGCTCTTGCAGAGCGGGCTGCCCAGCGAGCAACAGCTAACGGCGCTCCTGACGGGATTGCTCGCTGGGCTCGTGCTCCTTACTTTCGTGATGTTCATGCTAACCCGGAAATCGGGTTCGGTACACAAGCAGTGCCCTCAGGACACACTGCTCGTTCAAATGACCATCAAGTCGTCGACTTCGACGTATTATCGGGGATTGGTTGCCTTCTCAGCTCCAAGGGAACAGGGTTTAAACGATACCTGTACTTGTATTGTAGCAAGGGGCATGAAATAGCGGCCCTTGTGAGACGGCAACGTATGGCGTGTCAGTTGGTTTGTGATTAGATATCTATATGTTCTAATATTGTTATGTTCGTCTCATGTGGCACTGGGTCATCCTTGTGTAGGTGTGGGACCGTAGCTTGTAGTCGAGATGTATGTACCGGTGCCCGAACTGTCTCTCCGCACAAGACAAGGTGGCATCAAGGGACTACTGCAGCTGGGTCGATGGCCTGAAATGAGTCCCAAGATGACTTTATCCTTCACTGCAACCCGGCAGTGCTGAAGTATGCTTTCCTACCGAATATCTGCTCTTGTGGAGCATATCATGTTCTTTCCAATTCTGCAACGCGGAAGCTCTCATCTGAACTAGTGATCCAGGTGATGCATGGCCACGCAGTGCGGACTGCAGCCCGAAAAGTCGCGTTCGGGTCGCTAATGAGCGCATTCTGCCTTAAGCTTCCGTTCCCTTCCTACTTTCCCACTCGCGGATGGCACCGGCGCTGACATCCTTGGCGTCGACCTGTATATCCACGTTAGTTACGGTTGACGCGATTCCGCATCACTTGTTAATCCAGGGAAGCTAATTTACCCACGAACAAGGCCACATGGTGCCTGACTTGGGGTCACAGCCCTCCCACTCGATGAGGTAGACCAAGTTACCACGGTCGCGCCCCTCGCCGACGATCTCCTTGATGCTATGCCAGCCCTTACGCGGCGTGAATAGGAGGCCTGGCGACTCATCGACTACACCACCGCTCATATTGGCTCGCTTCTTTTTGCGATGCGGCGACGATGCCTTGGGTGTTGCAAGTGGGCCGAGGGGCGAAGCCGTCGCTCTGCTGGAAGGTGACGAAGCCAAGGAGATAGATGCAGATGAGGCTGACGAGCATGAAGTTCCTGTCGTGGAGGCCGAAGTCGAAGTTGAGTACCGGGAGCTAGGGCTCGGTGGCGACCCGGGTGGAGTGAATGCGAGAGGCGTATGAGGCACCACACTGTCTGGGACGGAAGCTAGGACAGGTGCGGCGGGGGGAGCATCCCGCAGGCTCTCCTGGATAGCCCGGCGCAGCGAACTACGACATCCGTAACTGCTTCCTTGGACCCTCTTACGGTTGCGGGCGGACGGCTTCGTAATTCTCGAGATCGTGGATCTTGTTCCCATCATTGTCGCGGTCATGCATGCGTCAAACAAGGTTCCGGTGGGTGAGCCTTAATACTCGGACCCAACGGCGAGGTGATATGTTCGGGCTTGATCAATAACCCCGTCAGTATCATAAAAGACAAGACATAGAAGTGGGAGTGGGAGGTGTATCCCAGAAACCAAATGAAAATGCTTTTCGGGGCATATGAGCGTGAACGTTTCTTTATGACCTGAGATGGGGTGACCTTGGGGCTGGAAGGAAAGAAGGCGCGGGAAGCTCGATCGCAAACCTTATTGTTGTTAGAAGAGGCGTACCCGAGGTCACCCTTATATGTAAACTTAGTGGCCTGGGCTATGCGGAAGGTGCTGTGAACATCAGAATAGGCAATTAAAGGCAAGTATGGGCAACTATCGTCAAACTAAAGTGTAGCACATGATTAAGGAGAAGGAGGTGCTGAGACAGCTGGTGAAGGCTCGCTCCCATGCTGTGCGACGGCTATATGTCAATCATCAACACCAGGCCTCACCGAAGAAGTCCGCGGATCAGGGTCCCTCCTGGCAACTCATGCTCCATGTTTTTGTCCGTATGCAGCTTTCGAGACATTAACTCGACACAACTTGCCGAGCGCTCATTACTCCATCCCGTTTTCTGACACACCACCTCTTCAGAAAGTCTCCTCCAAGCCTTCGCCCTCCTCCACCGGGATCTCGAAACCCTCTTCGGTAGAGTACAATATCGTCTGGATCTGCTTGATGAGACCATCCTCCTGCTTCTCGATCTCAGGATCCTCCTCGACAGCCTGCTGGACCAGAAGCTCTATATCGCGCAGCTTGCTGAAGTAGAAATCTCGTTCGCGTTCGAGGCCAACCACAGTTTCCTTCAAAGTTGCATTCTCCTGCGTCAGAGCAGCAGATGCGGCACCGCCGCCGGCAGCAGTTCTGGCAGCGCCGACGCGGGGCGCCGCACGGGCTCCCGCCGCCGCACGGGGTCCGGTCGTCGTAGGCGTCGTACCACCTCTCCGTCCCGCTGCGCTAGCATTCCTAGGTCTGGAGTCTGCGGCACCTTTGATCTTCGCTGACACGTCGTATTCGCCGCCGGGGTAGTGTTGATCCCAGAATCGCTTGGCCCATTGAAGGAATTCGAGGTTGTCCTGCATCTTGCACTTAATGAGCGCCTGCACAGGGATAGGCTTGTCGATGCCGTATTTGTTAAAGCAATCTAGAATCAAAACTCATATTAGCCAACCTTCGTTTAGGTTTCGATAGTCGACATAGCTGCGTAGCTCGAGGGGATCGGCGAAGAAGAAGAGCAACTGACTCTGCAGCTCCTTGAAGTTGTTCATGTACTGATACTCGGCATTGGCATTGATCTTGACTCTGTCTAGTCTTAAGTCGCCGAAGATACTGTCAAAAACAACGCATAGAGGAACACTATGACAAGAGCCCTTATTAGCTGCCGTGTTACGGTGAATCGAACGACAAAATAGCTGTCTATCCCAAACCCTCAGGCATACTGAATTATCCATGTTGACGGGGAAAGGGGCCAAGTCGCGACGGGTATCCGTACTCACCCTGTCCCGCATTGCTCGACCTTCTGGACCGTCAGTGCCGGTTGGGTGAGGCTGTTAAGCCATGCCACCAGCTCTTGTCTATTGAAAGCAAACGCGCGTCAGTCATGGTACTCTGTTCAAGACGGTATCGGGGGTTGCGTGCAAGGTGGTTTCACCGTTGCTTACCGAGATTCGCCCATCTTGGCTAGAGGACTTTTAGGCACGCGACGGAGAAAAGATTGTGGTAAACTCAGGTGCGGACGGTAGAAGGGATATGCGCGGGCTGGATGAATGCAATGCTTGTAAAACGCGACAGGACAAGCCGACCAGTCGTAGTTGTTTTATTGTTGATTTGTGTATTTTTTTTTCCCGTCGCAGGAGGGGAACGAAATCGGCTGTGCTGATTGATCAACCTGGCCGCCTTTGCCTCTATGCCTTATCGATTTCCATATGTCAATGGTCACCCAATCAACCGGAGAGTGGAGGGGCAGTTACTGGTCAAGCCACACATGGCATGATGTGGTAATGCTTGTGGCTGTGCCTGCGAAGACCGAGAGCCAAGCCCTTCGCCCTGTGCGGACATCATTTTATTACTGTCGTCTCTCACTTTCACTTCACATACGACACTGGCATCAGAAGCACTACATAGACGGTTTCGCGACCCTGTTCTAACCATCGTCACAAGTGAACTCTGTTTCGATGTTTGATTTTGTATCTACCTGCATTCGAAGTTTCAACCTAACCGTCAAACATGTATGTCCGTGACTTTTAAGTACATGAAGGAGCGTCCATGGCAATTAGTAATAATAGCAGTCTACTTCGTAACTATCACTGGCGTTTCGCCAATCCCTCATGTGCCGCACCTAGAGTTGTCAATCCTAGCTACGAAACGAGCCACCCAGAATATGGAGCATATGAATCCATATCTTTAGTGACGGGCGGTGAGCAGCGGAACTCCGTGGGTGCCCCAGCAGCTCAAGATGCCGAAGTCGTTGCCGATGACAGTGTCTATCAGGAGAGAGCGTCAGAGGCGATGCAGTGATCGGTGACTGGAAAGAACCGCTACTAGAGTGGAACAATAGCTTACTGAGGTTGTGGGTGACCTGCTTGCCCTTGCAGGTGCACTTGAGGGTGTGGTCATCATCGGGAACGTCACAGTCATTACAGCCCGCGGACTGGAAGTTTCCACTACGGATGCTGTCGTTTTAGCATCACATCAAGGAAATCAAACCGCCGTAGTAGGGTAGACGTACTCTTTCTTCGAGATGAGCTGGTCCTTAGAGGTGTCGTAGCCGTAGCACTTGTTGAGATCGATCATCGAAGTGACGTACAAGCCATCGCCATCCTTGCAGGCGGAGAAGAAGTTGGGCTTTCCATACTCGACGTAGATGCCGCCGTGAATGCAGGAATCAGAGAAGCCTGAACCCGGGACGCCCTCGGTAGTGTTACGAGGGGGAGCACCTTCAACGACGGCGGTAAGAACGCCAATGAGGGCGGCAAGAGCCTTGACGATTTTCATCCTGGAGATAGGTATTTTTGTTTGTACGTGTGTGGCATGTAGATACTGTGTTTGAATGAGAGCTTTTTTGGAGGGATGAAATATAGAGAGAGGGTGGTCGAAGTATTTTGATTCCAGGTGTGGAAAGTAGATTCGGGAAGGTGCCTGTCCGTCGTGGCCTTTGATTCTTGGACAAAAGGCAACTGTTCGCAAGGCCACCTTAATTGTGTGCCAAAATATCAACCTTGATGGACCGAATCCTTCTTAGAATTACTGCTATCCCTATCCCGTATCCTCACCACCTAGGCTACATGTAATCTTTCCGAGCAATGAAAGCTTATAGGAAAAGACCACATGATCGATACATTGCGCCTGTTTCGTGTAATTCCCGCGTCCCTGAGAGTACTTAACTGTTCCACCCGATTAACATTTAAGGTCCATTACGGAATGCTGTGCTCCGTACCGACTCAAGCCCCGGTGAAACATACGAGTCACAGCCTACGGGAATGCCTAGTTACGTGTAAAGCGGGAGAGTAAGCAGGCACCCGATTTATTTATTGACATCTACGGGATATACGTAAAACGGTTTTCAGTCCCGGCTGATTCACATTCTGTTATGACGAGTCATATAACACTTGCTTTGCAAACATGCTTTTACCTTTCTCCTTATCTCCCAGTTTGTTGCCCCTGAATAAGGACTCCATCAACTCCCTTATCTCCATGATATCTCCGTAATGATTCCGGTATGATCTCCTGCCCAAACCCAAAGGTGGGTATAATGGGGATAGTAAGGCATTTTTAGTGCCGCATCGAATTGTTTACTTGCATAGAAGAATTCAAGTATATACCCTTGTCTCATAACATACACGGCGACAGGTTATAATGTGTATGACATCGCAGTATCTAGGATATTCGAGGTTATACTGCGACAGAGCCAAAAGGTGACATTAAGCTGAGTATCCAAACACAGGTAGAGTACCTTGGTAGTTGCCTACATGAGACTCCTCGGCGTACTATGCTGGCTAGTCATAATCAAGCGCAGCGAACAGTCACTACTACATATCCAGCCTCCCCATCCATATTGACATTCCCAAGATTTGTGGAATCTTCAGATAGGGTTTCCAAGTTTATTTCAGCCGTATATTCGTCCATTCTTTCTGCATCGGTTTGGTTCCTTGACGCCTTGTCTTTTTTCTCTGTGCTCCGTGGATTTAGAGGCAACTCCCTAGACACACGGTGATACCCTGCCTCACGATACGCCTAGGCAACATGAAGAGTTGTGCTACATGTACCTACTTTTTCTAACAGCTAGCAACGGGCCGGAGTACGAACTTAAAGCAATATTGAACATTCGCACGGGGGTGTCTGCTGACTCATCCCGACCCACTTTCCTCCAGCTTGGCTTCTGCGAGGCCTAGCCCGCCTGGCGCTCTTGGCGCCGTCGAAGCAGAATCGTCAGATTATCAGTCAACCAAGAGCGCCCGACCAAAAATGTCTGTCCTAGATCGCCGCGCGAGTATAAAAGAGAAAGGGTGCCCCTACAAAGGACCGGTTGTCATGCCCCAAGTCTTGGGGGATGGAAGAAGCACCTACAGAGAAAGGGTCTGTTCTCCATGGCGACATCATCAGCGGATTCAAGGACTCCTGAACCTTTTACCTAGGTACCCCCGCGCCGTTTTATCGTGGCATGAATACTATAGGCAACTGGTTGACCGCTCCGAAGCCATCGATGTTCTACCCAGCTCCGAATATCGATTTAGACATCGTGAAAAGATAACTAGAGAACGGCTCCATGAATAATGGCAAGGCTGTTCGGGATGTGGGGACCAAATGACACATGGTACCGCTATCTCCTCGGATATGTCGCCCCCTTACTTGCCCTATTAGCGTAGCACTACGACAGTGAGTTTCACGTCGCGAAAGGCAAAGGCCGATGGCGTCCGCCTGGCACCTCGTAAAAAATAGGCGTTTAAAAAAACACTTGGCGACTAGTTCTAGCCCTAGACACGATGTGCATATTAATCGTTGTTGGAACAATCCTTAATGCCATCCGTTAATAAATACATATATGTCATGATGTGAAACACAATATCTGAATTTATGTTCGGCCTCGGTGACACTGGTGGCTGATACGGTTGACCCGGAGTATCAAGATTGAAATTACGAAGTGATCAAGGGGTGGCTGCTCCGACTGGCTAGTGCTTGAACCGCCTCTCGTAGGCCTCGACAGGCCCGTTCTGGACCGCCGGGTCGCCGTGCCGCGCCTCGAAGTCCGCGAGCGCCTCCGTTCCAAGAAAGTGCTCCAGCGGCTCCTAGGTCGGCTTCGGCCAGCCGACCCACTTGACGAGCACCTGCCGCGCCACCGCCGCCGTCGCCCTCCCCCTCCGCCACGACCCCCTCTCGGCGCCGGGCGCGCCGCTCGGGGTTGTCGCGGGCGGCAAACACGCGCTCCACAAGCCACCAGGACTCGCCGGTGAACGCGTACCGCGGGTCGTCCCGGATCCGGTCCGGGTCCGGCCGCGCAGGGGGGTGGACCGTCTTCTTCTTGTTGTTGCCCCCCCCCCCCCCCCCCCCCCCCCCCCCCCCCCCTTTTTTTTTT
>QJNY01000620.1:0-42915 GCA_004155945.1 Monosporascus sp. mg162
TGGGTGCATTGTTGGGAAGTGCCAAAAACTGTCCGGAATGGTGGTGTGGGACGTTAAAAATAATGATAATAATAATAATAATAATAATAATAATAATAATAATAATAATAATAATAATAATAATAATAATAATAATAATAATAATAATAACGTATTACACTATTAAACGGTCCAAACCATTAAACGGGCCATTTCCTAGCACTTCGCAACAACAAATTTAAATAACTTAACAACAACATATCGCATTAATTTAAATCAATCGGATTCTTTTTCGTTAAACGTATCTACAACTTCTATACAAGTACGCGCATTATGCCCAGGCTTGCCGTAAACGCTACACTTCCGTTCCTTGGTTTCAACCCTCTTACGACGACCCCCTCCAGCTATTGTTGGCTGCATTTTTTTACCACCCCCTTCTTTTTGGGCCAAAAAAGTTTGTCCCTCTTGTATAATAAGTATTCCTTCTTTTTAAAAACGTTTGTTTTTGGTCCTGCGACGTTTATTTAAAATATAATTCGTTTCGCGCAATTGGACGTTTTCTTTCCGGAAAAAAGTAACTTCATACAACAGCAACATATAACCTTTTGTTACAAGTTTAACCGACTGAAATATTTTTGTTGGCGAGCCACCCTGTTAGTTTCCAATCTTCTTTTGCAAATAACGCGATTACCGCGTTATTTCTTTGATATTCCTAGGGGTTTTCGCGGGCGGGGGATAAATGGAACCGGCGGAGGTCAGCGGGGAGACGGTCGGCGTAGGCATAACTGGAGGAACTTCCAATTCGGAAAGAACGTTATTAAGATCGAATAGAACAAGACCAGCTTTTGCAAATCCAGATTTGATATTACTGGACGTTATGGCAGTTTAAAACGCGTCGTAAAAGCCGGCAAGAAAATCTTTTTTGGCAATATAAATATAATGGCATCGCATTAGGTCTTCGATATAGCGCGAATAAACGCGTTTCAAAACAGAAAAACAAGATATATTAAAAGGTTAAAACCGATACGAAAAATGCGCGGGTATACAAAACGTGATAATATTGTTGTTGGCGCAATATTCTTCGAATTCCATCGAATGGTAACTTTCGTGGCCGTCGAGGATAAAGAAACGTTTCGAACCTTTCGTACGCGTCCGAATATACTTGTCAAAATGCTGGATCCATTCGAGATTTAATTTATTTATTGTCCAACCATTATTATTTAATGCGATTTTCCAATCGGCTGCTGGCGGTAGGTTATCGCGGTACCAGGACTTAAGATAATTTTTCCCCGCCATGATAACAAATGGCGGTATAGCCCAACCTTGGAAATTAACAGCCTAGATAACTGTAACCCATTCTTTATTCCTTTGTTGCGCTTATTTAAGTTTTCTACGTCTTTCGGCATTGGTAACTACCATACCCGTTGCTATGAAAAGCCCTATCAAAAATCCAGTCTCGTCGAAGTTGTAAATATCCTCTTTTGCGATGTCGTACTTCGCGATTATAGCCCGAATAAGCTCGAACCATTTGCGAAATGATTCTGGATTCTCGGATAGGATCCGTTAATAATCGATTTTCCGATTTAAACGCGTTTGGAGTTTTTTTTGCCGTTTAACAAATTTCGACGCCCAGTTAATTCCAACGCGTTCTGCAACGCGTTGGGCAAACAATAAATTTGCCATATTTTCAACATGCTGAAGCCGGACAGAAAACGCTCGCGTATCTAGGTCGAGGATTCGGTCGACAATCGATTTTTCTTCGGTTGCCGTCAATTTCTGCAAGGGAGGGATAATATCGGCTCGGGCGCATCTACCGCGATATTGGGCCTTCAAGGTCGATAAAGCAACTTCATATATAGAACTAAGTTTCGCATAACTAAGTTTCGGGTCTCGTTTCTTAACCTAAATAGCTAAGTTCATTCTCCCTTATTTAATAAGTCGTTCCATATTGTTAATGTTGAAAAATGGGCAATTAAAGATAAGTAATTGGAATGTATGCAAAATTGGCCCGTTCAATGGTTTGAACCGTTCAATGGTATGGCACGTTAATAATAATAATAATAATAACGTTATATATAAGCACCCTGGATGAATTTTAGCACCTTACAAAAACAAATTCAAATAACTCAACAACAATATATCGCATTAATTTAAATTAATCGGATTCTTTTTCGCTAAACGTATCTACAACTTACCTCAGCTAACTCAGGCCTCGCTGGCTAGTTCTTACCTCATTAAAATCAGGCCTTATTTGTGAGGAATACCTGCGCTCTAAACGTAGCTGTAGCTTTACCTCATCGAGATCAGGCTCCATTTTTAAGGTTGGGGCTGCATTTGCGGCGCAGCCGTGGCTAGCGCTTTTGATCAAGAAGTACTTGTAAGGGTTAAATGTATCGATTAAACCTTTTTAAGAAGAAGTTTTACAGAAATAACCAAACCTTAAAAATAGGGCCTGATGTTAAGTTGTGACTTTTTGGCTCCGTTGTGTATATTCTTATACAAATTTCCAAAAATTATTAATTCGAATTTTTCGAAAATAGCTTTAATTTAACGTTACCCGTTTTGTAATTACGAAAAGTTAATATAGAATTCAAACCTTTATTTTCCTATATATATTTAGTTTCCTATATATTTTTAGTTCTGATTAGGACGGGATTGATATTACGCTCCTGAAAATATGCCTGAAAATTTCGTTGCGTATATACTATAACTTTTTACTTTTTTTAGGCCAGTACGACAGCAATATAACTTTATAAGCCAAAATAATGATATATAAGGCTTAAGATTGCTTATGATAAGCTTTAAGGTATATGTTACCTCAGCTAGCTCAGGCCATGCTGGCTCGTTTTTCATTTTCTTCAAAGTCACTCAAGTACTACTCTATAATGCTAAAAATTAACCAATCAAATCCCAAATCCCCGTAACGAGCCAGCGAGGCCTGAGTTCAGGTAGTGCGAACAAGGGTCTCGTTCTGGGCATCGCCACCAAAATTATCAACTTTCCTTTTATTTCTTTTAAGGAATCCAAAGATTTGAATAAAAAGAAACAGCTAAATAATCAATTTAAGTCTGTTAAGTACGAAACGGGATATTCGCGTCCAATATAAGCTAATATACATATAGGAATCTTTTCAATTTTTTTGGATAATAATTGCAGCCAATACGGCCAAGTTCCAACCTGGGAAATGGACGACCGTAACGCTTTCATTACTGCGACGCAACAACTACCGGTCGTACCATCGTGTACCGGGCTTCTTTAGTATATTCTGTATGGGAAAAGTCCGTATATTAATTTTGTCGGGCGTATGGGTTGTGGTTGTTGCGTCGCAGCCATAAGAAGGTTCTGGACTTGATTAACCGGAACGCTTTTATTGCTGCGACGCAACAACCATAATCCGTACGGACAAAAGAATAGCAGGACGGGCTTTTTCTATACTAAGTTACACTTAGAAGGCCTATGGCGAAATGATGCACGCGGTGGTTACGTTGTCGTAGTTATAAGAAGGTTCCGGACTAAATTAACCAGAACGCCCTTTTTGCTGCGACGCAACAACTACCGGTCGTAATATCGTGCACCGAGCTTCTCTAGTATATTCTGTATGGGGAAAGTCCGTATATCAATTTTTTCGGGCGTATGAGTTATAGTTGTTGCGTTGTAGCCATGAAGAATTTGGGGTTAATTAAGTCCGGAACGCCTTTATGGCTGCGATGCAATAACCAAAACCCGTACGGCCAAATGAATAACTGGACGGGCTTCTCCCGTACTGACTTACCCTTGGAAGGTCCAAGGCAAAATGTTGCGACCGGTAGTTGTTGCGTCGTAGCCATGAGGGCGTTCCGGATTAAAGGTTTGCTTAGAACGAGAATTTTGATTTGGATCTTTAATATCTCGGCCAAACTAACCCCGATTAGAAAATTATATATATGGTTAGGAAGCCCTTTTAAGGCCTTATATAATAACGGTTTTTATTATTTTCCTTCTATTTTTTTTACTGTTATATTTGCAAGTTTCCTAGTCAGATTTTCGAAAATTTATATAGGACTGCTTAGAACGAGCCCGAAAAATTACAACTTGATATCAGGCCCTATTTTTAAGGTTTTGTTATTTCTGTGGAACTTCTTTTTAAAAAGGTTTAGTCGACACAGTTGACCCTTGCAGCTACTTCTTGATCAAAAGCGCTAGCTATGGCTGCGCCTACGGCGCAGCCCCAACCTCAAAAATGGGGCCTGATCTCGATGAGGTAAGGTATATGTTCTTTTTAATTAGCTAAGTGCGGGTGACGTATTAAACGGTTTAAGGTGGATACTTTAAACCTTCGAATACTTAGTCTTTTAAAGCGAAACGTTTATTTTTATTTAATGCTTTTACCGGGTTTTTACCGATATAGACGTAATTAGCTTATACGTTAACGTTGAATGTACGGCCGATAACTTTACAGAAATTTTGCGCCGTCGATTTGTTCGTTTTACATTAAGCGTTATACTTAACGGGCAAGGCCGTATTTTACGAAAGGAACAGGTACATCCGGTATATAATTTAGTTTTTGGAAAGCTTAATATTCTTTTATTATCAAGATAACCTTTAAAGAATCTTTAATTATTTAAGATTCTTTTTTTAATAATGAACTTAATTATTATTTAGGTCGTACTTTTAGTTAAGTTGGCGGAAGAATAACGAGCTTTTGTATTAATAGTATTATGTTTTGCTTTTATTTTGATATGAGCGGAAACGAAAAAGCTCGATTTCGAAATGTTCGAGCGTATAGTTGCCGGATAACATAGTTATATTATTTTTGGTCCTAGACAGTTATCGAACGATTAATTTAAAACTGTTATATTAAATCCTGTTTTCGAAGGACGATGTAGTTTGGTTATTATTCACGAAATATATTTATTGCTAAAAATAAAAAAACTTCCGGCTCAAATATGTTAATATTTACAACTTACGTTTTACTTTCCCTGCTTACGTATATTAGTTTGTATGTATAGTAATTGCCTGCGGCGTTATAAAGAAAAAGATTGCGAAATATAAGGGCTTAATAAAGCCGGAAATTTAATTCGGTATAGTTATAAGGTAAACGTCCGGCGTTTTAATATTAATCGCCCCGAAATTGATATTGTTATTTTTCTTATATTTAAAGCTTAGTGTTCGAATTAAACGTATTTAGATTTTTTGTTACTTAACGCGCCCGAGTTATTAAGTAAGATCCTCGTAATTTAATTTAATAAATTACGTATTATTTTAGAAATTAGTATTATGTTGGTAATAAGGCGAAAATTATAAATATCAGAAATTATTTGATTAAGATTATAGTAAATTAGGGCTATTTATCGAAGGTTGAAAAAAAAGCTATCAAGTTTTATATTTTCGAAATGCTTTACGGAAACCAAGTTTACGTATAACGTCTCACACAAGCTCGCGAGCCATACAAGCTCGCGAGCCGTTTCTTAGCACTTCCCAACAATGCACTCAAATAACTTAACTACAATACATCAAATCAATCCCAATCAATCGAATACTTCTATGCTAACTATATCTACAGCTTTTTTCCAAGTATGCACATTATATCAAAGCCTGTTGCGGACGCCAAATTGCCATTTCTTCTTTTTATGCCGACCGCGACCGACCAACTTCAGCAATTATTAGCAGCAATTCTTTGCTACGACCTCTCTGCTGGCTAAAAGAACTTGTTCATCCTATATAGCAAGTATTCATCTTTTTAGAAAACGTTTATTTAATCGCATAATTGCGTAGGTTTCGGGCTATTGCAAAATCAAGTCCGACACGCCCTGCCATCCGCCCCACGAAACGCCCCGCATCGCTCCCTAGAGTCCCCCCCAGCGAGCCCTCCAACACGTTCTACAACGCGTTTCTCGACGTGTTCTGCAGCGTATATCTTCAACGGTCGGGCCGGACAGGAAATGCTCGCGTATATAGGTTAAGGACTAGGCTAATAATCGTTTTCTTATCGGTCGGCTTTAATTCTAGAGAATTGGGGGTAATACTGGCTTGGACGCGTTAAAAGATAATCGGTCGCGAGCGGGTTAGGAGCAGGAAATAGCAACCTGGCGTCCGCAACAGGCTTTGATATAATGTGCATACTTGGGAAAAAGCTGTAGATATAGTTAGCATAGAAGTATTCGATTGATTGGGATTAATTTGATGTGTTTTGGTTGAGTTATTTGAGTGCATTATTGAGAAGTACTAAGGAACGGCTCGCGAGCTTGTATGGCTCGCGAGCTTGTGTGGGACGTTACGACAAATTAAAAGAGCTTAATGGTTTTATGTGTATCGTGATATTTACCGTCGCTTTTGGATTAAATATGGATATCCCGGATATTGATTAAATGGTATAATGGGAAATACCGAAAGGTTTTTCGATGGAGAATTTATGGGAGCAATTTGGTCGAGCGGTTTGTGGTTATAAGCGATTAAATATAACTAATTATAAATAAGCCATATTGTTTAACGTCTCGGATAAGCGAACGGCTTAGACAAGCGAACGGCTCATTTTTTGGCACCTCGCAACAACTAATCCAAATAACTCAACCACAACATCTCAAATTGATTCTAATCAATCGGATTCTTTATTGCTAAACGTATCTACAGCTTCTTCACAAGTACGCGCATTATGTCCGAGCTTGCCGCAGACGCCACACTTCCGTTCCTTAGTCTTAACCCTCTTGCGACGACCCCCTCCAGCTACTGTTGGCTGCATTTTTTCACTACTCCTTTCTTTTTAGACCAAAAAAGCTTATCCCTTTTATATAATATTTATTCCTCTTTCTTAAAGACGTTTATTTTTGGTCCTACGACGTTTGCTTAAAGTATAATTCGTTTCGCGTAATTAAACATTTTCTTTCCAAAAAAAGTAATTTTATGTAATAGCAATATATAACTTTTTATCATAAGTTTAACCGGTTAAAATATTCTTATTAGCGAACTACCTTAATGATTTTTAATTTTCCTTTGCAAGTATCGTCCTTATCTTGTTACTTTACGGATATTTTTAAGGGTTTTCGCGGGAGATAAAATAAAACCGGCGGAAATTAACGCGGAGACGGTCGGCATAGGTACAATTAAAAGAACTTCCAATGCGGAAAGAACGTTATTAGGATCGAATGGAATAAAACTAGCTTTTACGAACCCAGATTTAATATTATCCGACGTTATAGCAGCTTGGAACGTATCGTAAAAGCCGGCAAGAAAATCTTCTTTGGCAATATAAGTATGATGGCGTCGTATTAGGTTTTCGATATACCGCGAATAAGCGCGTTTCAAAATAAAAAAACAAGATACATTAAAAGCTTAAAGCCGATACGAAAAATGCGCGGGCATATAAAGCGTAATAATGTTGTTATTAACGTAATATTTTTCGAATTTTATCGAATAATAGCTTTCGTAGCCGTCGAAGATAAAAAAACGTTTCGAACCTTTCGTACGTATCCGAATATGTTTGTTAAAATGTTAAATTTATTCCAAACTTATTTTATTTGTTATCTAATTATTATCGCTTCATGTAATTTTCCAATCGGCTGTTAACGGTAAGTTATCGCAGTATTAAGATTTAAGGTAATTTTTTCCCGGTACAGCCTAACCTTAAAAATTAACGGCCTGGATAACTATAACTTATTCTTTATTCCCTTATTATGTTTATCTAAGTTTTACACGTCTTTCGGTACTAGTAATTACTATGTCCGTTACCATAAAAAGCCTTATCAAAAGTCCAATCTCGTCGAAGTTGTAGATATCCTTTTCTGCAATGCCGTATTTGGCAATAGTAGCCCGAACAAGCTCGAACCACTTGCGAAATGTTTCTGGATTCTCGCATAGGACCCGTTAATAATCGATCTTCCGGTTTAAACGCGCTTAAAGTTTATGTTACCGTTTAACAAAGTTCGACGCCCATTTAACTCCGATACGTCTCGTAACGCGTTAGGTAAGTAATATATTGGCCATATCTTTAACGTGCTAAAGCCGGACAGGAAACGCTCGCGCATTTAGGTCGAGGATACGTTCGATAATCGATATTTTTTCGGTCGGCGTCAATTTTCGCAAATTGGGGGTAATATCGGCTCGGGCGTATCTACTATAATATCGGGCTCGCAAAGTTATTTAGGGAACTTCATATATGGAATTAAGTTTCGCATAACTAAGTTTCGGGTTTCGTTTTTTAGCCTGAACGGCTAGGTTTATTCTTGCTGTTTTTATAAGCCGTTCCATGTTATGGGTGTTAAGGAATGGACAATTGAAGTTGGGTAATTGGAATGTTGAAAAAAATGAGCCGTTCGCTTGTCTGAGCCGTTCGCTTATCTGAGACGTTAATTATCTTTATTGTATTAATTAATACTATTATGAATTTTCGTTAGCTTTTAGATCTACGCAGTTTTTAAGGGTTTCGCAGAAGTATAAACCTAGGTGATTTTGTCCGTTTTATAAAAGAATCGTTTATTAAGAAGAAGTCCGGACCAGGTAAACTAAGCTTTTAGATCCTGGTACTAAGAAGCCTGTTGATCCTAGGGTCGAGGCAAATATTAATATGCTAGACCAAATTTTTAATTATCGTCGTAGGATTTTAGCGGTATTAAATTCGTTTATATTTTCCAATAACCCATAATTAGGATATTTTGCTACTAGAAATACCGATTATGGATAATTTCCTGCTCTTAAAACCTTGGCCGGTTTGATATGTACTTTTATTAATAAAGGTAGCTGAAATAATTTTAAAGCCCAATCCGATTTTTGGTATCGTTGAACAAATAATCGGAAGTTGACGATTAATGTCGGCTATTCTTGTTTTAATTGATATACCGATACCCCGTAATAGTTTTATCGCTAGGTCTTTATTAACGGCTTCGATAATTATGGTATATTCGGTACGTTGTTGTATTATTAATCGGGTCTTTAGGTTATATATTAGCATTAACGCGTTATGTCTTTGCCCTATTTATGTTGATAATGCTTTGGACGTGGCTAGATTTTGAAAAAAAAATAACGTTATATATTATATTATTTTTAAGTATATCGAGGTAAGTACTTGGGTTTTTTCGTAATATAGTTAATGAAATCCGTTGATTAATATAGATGTTCGGTATTATGTTTATTGGTGTCATCGGTGGTCCAGTTATTAGTCGGTACTTGTAATGATAAATCGGGGATGAGAATTTCAGGTTGGCCGTAAATGCCTAATTCAATATAATTCGGGATTTCCTGTTAATGGAAAACTTGGTAGCTTATTTAATATACGTTGAAATTTATCGGGTTAATCTTTTAGGTTATTTTATGGCTATTTTTGCTAAAGATTCTAAATACGTTATTAGTTTATTTATTTAAGCCTTTAATATATTTAATTTAATGCCTTATAAGTTTCACGAAAAACGATATATAGTATCGGAGTATTTTAATTAATACGGTATGTATTTGCTTTTTAGGTGCTAATCGATTCTTAGCTTTTTTGACGGGGCCTGTAATAATTGTATCTGGCTTATTGAAGTGCATAATTGTACTTTCCGGACCGAGCGGTTTAAGATATTTAAGGTTAATTTTTTACGCTTATTACGAATCAAAAAAGGATATTTACGCAGAGATTTGTTTTATTATTAAGATATTCGATGGGAATTAGCTTCGAAATAAAATGGAAAAACATATTATTAATTCCCGGTTCCGGGCGAATATAGCCGGAACGTATTCATTACGAATAAAGTATAGTGGTTATCGTATAAGGTATCGGTAAGCGGGATAGTAAGGGAATTTAAGAGAATTTAAACAAATTACTATACTTTAATTTTTCGCAATTAATCGCGTTAATATTTTTTTCTTAATCGGGCCGTTTTTTTCGTATCGCTGTCGTCCACAACCGTATAACCTTTAAGTCGGCTATTAGGTATCTGCATTTTAATATTTGTTTTTATAAGCTTTAAAGCTTTAAGTTGCCAATCTTTAGGTGGTTCGATATTTGCAGCATCCGAGGTGTCCGATATCGTATCGTCGGGCTGATGAAAAAACAGTTTCGTTTAGTTAGCTTTTTGTAGGTTAATCGTCTCTTAATACTTCTTTTTATTTTTTATAAATTGCTTTAATTTATTGATAAGGAAAATGCTTTATAATTTCGTTCTATTAATTTCTTTTAAACAGTAAGTATTTAAATTAATGGTATTATTAACTAAAAACGGGCCAATCTAAAGGTACTTTAGCTTTATATTTTTAAATATATTTATATATTGTAACGTGGTATATAACAATATGCGGTCGTTTATTTCCAAAGATTTATCTTTTATCTTGTTCTTAACCTTTTCGTTTGCTAGTTTAGTAACTTTGCGACGCTGATCAGCGGTTACTTTGGTAACCTTGGCCACGTTTTTAGCTTTTCTTTTTAAAAGCCGAATCTTTTGCGCAATTAAATATTTTCTTAACGTATCTGGGTTCTAAGTTATAATTTCCCATGTCGGCAGGATTATTTGGATCGGTAAAAACGCTTTCTATTTATACCGCAATTTATATGAGCTAAGGCCATAACTTTATATAATGGTATTATCGGCGAAGACCATCTTAGGCAAAAGCTTAACCCATCCTTTGCCAGTCCTATTCATCGCTTTCATCATGGCTTTAAAGATCGGAACGTATCCTTTTTCGACTAGGCCTTGCCGCTAGGCTGTATACGCGGTACCAACTTTTATTTTAATTCTTAATACGTCGTAAGCTTCAATAACCTCGCCCTGGTTCTTTAAGCTTCCGTTATTTTTGATTTTGATCGAAATACTATATCGATACAAAATATATTCGTCTAAAAATTTCTAGATCGTTATTAATGTAACTAATCGCAGGGCTTTAACTTCTAAATAATCGGATAATTCGTATCTAATTTCGACAGTAACTTTGCAATTATCGTTATTAGGCATAAACTAAACATCGATTACCTAAATAATAATTATGTTAATCGCCTGCGAAAATTTATAGCTTTTTTCGAAACGTCGATCGACTGCTTTTTGGCATTTGACATACGTAAGTATTACTTCTCGAACATGGCCAAACATGTTACGTTAATAATATAAAGCTGTCATGCGACGATAGATCGAATTTCGCCCTTTATGGCCATGATTTTTATAATATTAACGTGCCATACAAGCGAGTCGCGCACACAAGCGAGTCGCGCGTTTTCTTTACCATCTCAATCACCCAACTTTAATCGTTTATTTCTTAATACCATAACATAAAGCGGTTAACAAAAAAAGCCAGAATAAATCTAGCTGTTCAAGCTAAAAAAAGAGATCCGCGACTTAGTTATAAACGGCTTTATGCTATATATAAGGTTCCCGAATCTACTTTAAGAAACCGAATTTACGGCAAACCCTTTCGGGCCGATACAGTTCCCAATTCGCGAAAATTAACGCCGACCGAAAAAATATTTATTATCGACCGAATTCTTGACTTAAATACGCGAACGTTTCTTGTCCGGCTTCAGCACGTTAAAGATATGGCCAATATACTGCTAACCTAGCGCGTTATAGGATGCGTTAGAATTAACTGGGCGTCGAACTTTGTTAGACGGCAAAAAAAACTTTAAACGCCTTTAAATCGGAAAATCGATTATTAACGGGTCCTATGCGAAAATCCAAAGACATTTCGCCAGTAGTTCGAACTTGTTCGGGCTATTATAGCAAAATACGGCATTGTAGAAAAGAATATTTATAACTTTAACGAAATTGGATTTTTGATAAGGTTTTTTATAGCAACGGGCATAATAATTACTAATGCCGAAAAACGTAAAAAATTTAAATAAACGTAACAAAAAAATTAAAAAATGGGTTGCAGTTATCCAGGTTATTAATTCCCAAGGTTAAGCTGTACCGCTATTTATTATCATAACGGAAAAAAATTATCTTAGGTTTTGGTACCGCGATAACTTACCGCCAGCAGCCGATTAGAAAATCGTATTAAGTAATAATAGCTGGATAACAAATAAATTGGGTTTCGAATAGATCCAGCATTTTGATAAGCATATTCGAACGCGTACGAAAGGTTCGAAACGTTTCCTTATCCTCGACGGCCATAGAAGCTATTATTTAATGAAATTCGAAAAGTACTACGCCAATAACAACATTATTACGCTTTATATGCCCGCGAATTTTTCGTATCGGCTTTAACTTTTTAATATATCTTGTTTTTTTATTTTAAAGCGCGCTTATTCGCTATATATCGAAAATTTAATGGGACGTTATCATATCCATATTGCCAAAGAAGATTTCCTCGCCGGTTTTTACGATACGTTCCAAGCTGCCATAACGTCCAGTAATATCAAATCTGGATTTGCAAAAGCTGGTTTTGTTCCATTCGATCTTAATAACGTTCTTTCCGAATTAAAGGTTCTTCCAGTTGTACCTACGCCGACCGTCTTACCGCTGACCTTTGCCGGTTCCATTCGTTCCCCGCCTGCGAAAACCTTTAAGAATATTAAGGAAGTAACGCAGTAATCGCGTTATTTGCAAAAAAAATTGGAAATTAACAAGGTAATTCGTTAATTAAAATAGCTAAATCGGTTAATTTTTTAATTAAAAGTTACTTAATACTTTTGTACGAAAATATTTTTTTTCGAAAAGAAATTACCTAATTACGCGAAATAAACCATATTTTAAGCAAACGTTGCAAGACCAAAAATAAACGTTTTTAAGAAGGAAGAATATTTATTATATAAAAAGGATAAGTTTTTTTAGCTTAAAAAAAAGGGGGTGGTGAAAAAATGCAGCTAACAGCAACTGGAAGGGGTCGTTGTAAGAGGGTTAAAACCAAGGAACGGAAATATGGCGTTTGCGGCAAGCTTGGACATAATGCGCGTACTTGTGTAGGAGTTGTAGATATGTTTAGCGAAAAAGAATCCGATTGATTTGAATTAATGTATTGTGTTGTTGTTAATTAATTTGAATTTGTTGTAGTAAGGTGCCAAGATCTGCGCGACTCGCTTATGTGCGCGATTCGCTTGTGTGGTACGTTACCTAATTACCGGAAGTCGTTTTTGTTCGATATTAACTGCTCGCCGGCTGCCGTACTTTTTATTTGCCTTACGCCAGAAAATACCGTCCTAAACAAAATAATTTAACGCTTCGGATCTAAAAGTATTTTTTTTCCCTAAAGTATTATCGAACAGATTAAAGAAATCGACTATCGTTAAAATTCTAACATATTTTTATAATTTCTTAAACTAATTCCTAATAAAAAGTCCTTCCCGCCGATCCGTATCATTAAGTATAAAAGTTATGACAATTAAAATAATGCTGAATTAAATAACGCTAAACTAAATATTAATAAAATTATCGACTTTTCCCTTTTATTAATCGTCTAATGCATTAAAAGCTTTAGGTAACTTTCGGAATAACCCGTTCGCTATTATATTTCTTTTACCGGGAATATATTAAATTTCAAAGTTAAATATATTTATCTAGGCAACCTAACAAATAATTATAGCATCAGGTAAAAAGCTTAAAAAGTTATTAATTTGGGTTACCTGTACTTTAAAGTTAATTTCCAATACGAATCGGATTCCATAAATATAGTTCCGGAATTTCCTTAGGATCTTAAAAATAATTCGATATTCCAATTTGTTAACGTCGTAATTTAGCTTAATACCTTTCCAGGTACTACTTTTAAAACGCGCGGAATGCTTTACTTTATTAATTAATTAACTGAAAGTATTTTCAAAATTCTTTTTGCTCGCGTTTATCCTTATAATAATTTTTCCGGTATTAAGGCTATAATCTCAGGTAATCAAAGTCGGGGCAATAGTAATCCCTTTTTTGACGCTTTTTATTACGCGGATTTAATTAAAGCCCTCAATAAACAAATTAATTCTTTCGGAATAAGCGTATAAAAGGCTTTGTTTTAATAGCGAAGTACGTAATAAATATTCGATAATAAACGATAATACCTAAAAAAGCTTTAACTTTCGAAACGTTTTTACATAACTATATCTTTAAGATTTTCTTTAGCTTAACCGTATCTGGTTGCCTCTTATTCGTTCCGCAGATAAATTCGCTTATAACGGGTATCTCTTAATATTATTAAAAGATTTTCATACTAATCGTCGTACTAACAAGCTCGCAGTTAAAAAAAGTCTTATTTATGTTGACGATATGCTTATAAACGAATCGCCGAATTCCTGGAAAGATTTCTTTATCGTTATATCTTATTTTTAGGCTTTTAACCTTAACGTTCTCGACGAATAGCCGGGTTATATCGGGTATTAAATCCTCTAAAATCTTTTTAATTATGCGGCAAAAACAAGCTATAAAATTAATAAACCCTTAAGGCATAATAATATACCTTAAAAGTCCTAACGGTATTGCGAAAGTGGTAAAATTTTTGTTAGCTAAAGTTAAAGTAACTTAATCGTAGATTAAGAAAAAGTTTACTAAAGTACCTAAGAAATATATGGCAAAATCTGGGGAAAATTTGTTGCAGTTGTTCGGTATAAAGGCATTTCGCAAAGTAACAGCATTTAGTTTGGTTATAAAATTAATTAGTCGGAAATCTTTATTCTTTTTTTCGACTAGGAACTAGGTATTCTTATATACTGCATAAAATTATTCGAAGATACTTTGCTAAATACGTATTCGCAATATTTCGATTAGCTTATTTTTCATGCTCGCCGGCATTATTATGCCTTTAGCTTGCTATGCCTTATAAAAAATCGTTCGAATTTCATAATTTAGTAGGATACTTAATTTAAATTTGCTATATTTTTCCACCCTTAGGCTAAAGCAGGTTTTTTTACGAAAAAGCATCTTTTTAAAAAAGGTTCTCTTTATGCGGGTAAACTTGTTTCCTAATTGATTAAGAACTTCGTCGGCGCGTTTCTTAATAAGTCGGGTTCCTTAGGGCATGGTAATAAATTTAGGGAATAAGGTAGTTAAAGGTATACCAGGTTTATCGGGCCTTTTTTTATCTTGAATAATAGCTTGCTGAGCTTTTTCGAGCTTTTTAGCCTTTTAATTCGGGTTTGCAGGAGGTACTAATTTATTAAAGGGTCCATCGTCGACAGGGATTACTTTTTTTCACTCGGGTTTGTATATCGTATTAATCTGGACGGTTCGATTATTGTTAATCTTTTGTTACATTTTGTTTTACAGTATTTCATATAAAGCATACGCCAGTTCCTCGTCGTTAAACTAACCTAAGATCTTATTTTTGGGTTCCAACTTATTATCGATAACTTTCTAAATAGTTTTCGAGTCCTGATCGGCATAGGTATAACTAATCGAAATGATATAAGAGCTTATAACGTGCTTATTTGTCTTTTTGCTTATAGGCCTGCTTTTGCCAGTAAAGCGGCTTATTATTTTACCGGCTGCTTTTTTAGACTTTTTATTAGTACGTGTCAGCAGTCACAGTGATGGAATGCAGAAATCTGGCGTAGCTCTCTGTGTGTTCTCTAAGGTGTTCTAGGAATGGACAAATCTAGTCCGCGGGCAATCGCCCTTACATACACGATTGGTTGACAAAGGATCGTCCGTAGATAAAGGCTGTCCCAGGTAGCATTCTGCTGCCTGCTCCAAACAAAGCCTGCCAGCCGGCAACACCTGAAAGCACCAATTGCCGACACGCCCTTTTGCGTTAGGTAGCCGGGGCTGGGAAGTCCAAAGTCCAAAATCAAAACCAACCAATCTATATAAGGATTAAACCCAAATCTCAAATACCTTCTAACTTATCCTATATTTTCTCCAATCCCAAGTTCCGCGTAAATTGTTCAAAATTTGCTCTATCAAGTAACTTCGTTAATCCGTCGACAGGATTATCTTTACTTTCCACGTATCAAAAACTAATGTTTCCTACCTAAACCTCCTAACGTACGTAATAATACTTAACTCGAATATAAGGTTTTCTTCTTAATATCTATATCTCCTTTACTTACTTAAATGCACCTATATTGTTTTCCAAAATAAGAATAAAACCGTCAGGTATAAATCCTAATTCTATCAAAAAGTTCCTAATCCCAGCTACCTTCGTTACAGCTATTCCTGCTTTTACGTACTTTACTTCCGTAATACATCTCGTAATAACGCCCTGTAACTTTAAAAACCATAACACGGGCGCTCCAGCCATAAAAAATACACACCTTATTATGAACTTCGCCGATTCGCTATTACCTGCAAAGCTTATATCTATTACTCCAAACAACCCTAGGTTGTTATACTTTTAATACGGGTAATCTTTTTCTAGCTTCCGGTACCGAAAAAACAGGTCTACTATACCGTTTAAATATCGTAGCAATTTTTTGATATATTTCTAATATCTTAAAGATAAGTTGCTCATAAACCTAGACCAAGTCGACGTCGCGAACGTTATATCTAATCTACTAATGCAACTTAAAAAATTAAATTTTCCTACTAAGCTTACGTATTCGAATATGTTTTCTTTGCTAACCTTGCCGTTATATCTTACTGCATACTTCAAGTAATCCTTAACAAATAACGTAAACTCCTTTTTTATAATATTTAAGCCCATTAACTTTAATAACTTTTTAATATACTGTTGCTAATCTAGTTTAACGTCGCCAGTCGATAATAAACGGACAATCCGTACACCTAGGTACTAATCCGCGTTTCCTAAATCCTTAATAAAAACGTCCTTAACAATTTCCTTAGCAACATTTTTAAAGTACTATTTATTAACCCCGAAAAGCAGAAAATTATCAACGTATAAGGCGATAATACAGCCAGTTTTAAGGTTAAAGTAAATCGCATTATCCGAAATCAATAAGTAAAAGCCTTATTTCGCAAATATCTTTTTAACTTTTTTCTACCAAGCAGTTCCGGCCTACTTCAAGCCGTATAAAGGGTTTATCAGCTTAATAACTTTCTTAAAAAAAACCGGTATATTTCTTTATCCTCCGGGTACGTATCGAAATACTCCTTTAGTATAAAAAACTACTTTATATAAATATCTTCTTTTAATCTATTATTTAAGTACGTAATAATAAAGTCGATCTAAAGTATATACCAACCCAAATAAGCAACTAAAGCTATCAGGATTTTCCAATACACAGCCCTTACTATACTTAATGCGGTTTTATTATAATTAATTCCTTTGCGCTAAATAAACTCTTTCGCGCAAATACGGGCTCTATACTTATCTAGTTTTCCTGTAAACGTATACTTCTTTCTCAGCACCCATTTAACATCCACAAAATATCCATAAACTTCTTCGCCAAAAAGGGTAAACTTAAAAGTTCTACGCGAAAGGTTTTCTTTAATTTCAATAAAAATTACTTTAAGCTATATCTTTCGTTTTAAGCTTTCCATAACTTCCTTTAAGGACGGGCCGTTATCCGTTACTACAAACAACCTTTAAGTAAAAAATAACTTGCTTAAGTTAATATATTTTAAATCCTTAATTTCAAAAATCATATCGTACTTATCCTTCAGCATGTTAACCATCTACTGGTACTCGTAAATGTTTCGGATAACCCGATTAATATCTCCGTTACCACCGAAAAAGCCGTCGTCATCGTCGCTCATCAATAAGTTAAAATAAAAGGTATATAAGCCATAATCTTCGCCCTTTTAGGTCAAAGCTAGCTTCAATTCACGCATTAGCTCAAAGGCTTTATCTAAGGCTTCCAAGGTATACAGGTCGGGAACCGTCGTCTTCGGGCGTCCCCTTCTACGCTTAACTTTCTTGGTTTCCTGGTCCGTATCGTCCTTAAAAATAACGCTATAGTCCTTATTTTTCACTCCGATACCCTTCTATCTTTAGCGGTATCTTAAGCGTTTTTGTACGGGTTATAAAAGCGATCGAATAATGTCCTTAAGGTTAAGTAACTAACCTGGCTTTTCCAGGTCCTTATAAACAGTAATATAAGGTGTTATTAATAATCTACCGCCCTTTAAGAACTATACCTTGTAATTATATATCCCTTAATACCCTAATAGCATACCCTTTGTTTTACGGGCTGCTAACTTCTTTAACCTAGTCCTATAATTCCCATCGATCAAGACTATATACCTGCTGCCGAAAATTCGAAGGTAACTGTTATCAAGTTTATAAAACTTGTCAAGTTCGAATACGTTCTTAAAATACTTAATTAGTATTATATCTTTCACCGTAAACTATCCCATTCTATTAACTATATATGTTATAACTTTTATCACAAAGTTCCAGAAATACGTCGGTATTTTTATCTAGGCTAAAGTTATACGCGCTTCGTCCTGCAAAAACTGGATACCTCTTTCTGCAACTTTATTCTAATATTAGTTATAAGAACTAAAAATTACTAGTTTAATGTCTTCAACTGCGTAAAACTTCTCGATCATAATTATACCGAACTTCCTGCCGTCGTCCAGGTATAAGATCTACACTTTCTGGCTTCTAAACGACTTCAATCGCTTAATTAATCGTATAATGTACGTACATAATCTTTACTATACCTCGTCCTTAGTTTTAAACGAAGAATACATTTTGCAGCGCAAAAAATCGTCTATAATAAAACTGAAATAACTATTATTCTCGATGTTAACAGGCTTAACTAAACCTATATCATACCAAATAATCTTTCCTATATATCGTCCTCGTTTTTAAAGATTTGTAAACGGGATTTTCCGTATTTTCCCTTCGTTATACGCTATGCAAAAAAACGATTTTATATCGTTAAAGTTTAAATTTATCCCCGTAAACCTTTTAATAGTCCAAATCAATCGTTTAATGCTAAGGTAGCAAAAACGGCGGTACCATAAAATAATTTTCTTCATAACTTCGTCCGTTATAAAAACCTTGCCATTTTTAAAAGCCCTTATAAGGGTGTTTTTTTAAGTCGTTAGCCAAATTACCGCCGTCTTTCTTACCGAATGGCCCCCCTAGCCCGTATCCCTATTAATAATTCTCGTCATTCGTTAACTCCGGGGCCTTAATAATAGGTTCCGGCTTTCTATAAAGCCATAAAAAAAAAACCTTTCCAAGGTACGTTAATCGTCGTCAACTACGTTTTATCAAAATTTACCAAAATGTTTCTATTTAAATAACCACTTTTTCTATAAAAGATTTTTCCGGAAAATACCTTTAAAGGAAAGTTGTTAATATATAACGTATACTTTACCGTAATCTTATTATTTTTTCTACGGGGCTCCTTTAAGGGCCACTTTACTATTCTAACGGCAATGGCGATAACAGGTTCTCCGCCTGTTATAATATGGATTCTCTTATTCTTAATATTTAAAACCGAATTCTTTTCGAAGCCCTTAATATTGTTCGTAATGTTAACGTTTACTTTTAAATCTCAAAGCAATTTATCTTTATTATCCTTTATGGATAAATAAATATGTAACAGCATAACATTGCCCATAACAATTGCTTTAAGGTTCTTAATTGCTATAGCTGTCGTTTCGGGGCAGTCAGTCGCCTGTAGCTTAGTACAGTTGGCCACCTATAGCTTAAAGCTGTCGGCCACTATAGCTTCAAAACTTTCGGACGTTATAACGGTTACTCCAAGGCAGCTAGTTACCTATATCTTAAGGCAATCGGCCACCTGTAACTTAAGGCAGTCGGCCATTAAAGCTACAGGCCAGTCGCCCTTTATAACAGTTACTTCCGGGTATTTAACCCCTTAAAGCGTTTTATTATACCACTGCATCAATTCCTAAAGCTGTTGTTCGTTAATATAGGCGCTAAACGTTCCTTTACTGGAACGATACAGGTTTTCCAAGCCTTTAAGGATAAACTGCTTTTTACCTGGTCCACCGCTGCGGGTGTTGCGAAAGTTTTTATTTTGGTTATTGTTATTACCCTAACTTCGGCCTCCATTTCGGCCTCGTTTTCTTTTCTTACTTTTACCGTTTTAGTTTTCCTTTTAGGGTTTAAGATAGTTTTTCGCTAGGTATCCGTACTTGCTACAGTTAAAACAAAATGGTTTTCCGTTTTTGTTCCATGCGGGCTTGTTATTCCGGGAGTTGTTATTGCCTTCCTTACCTTTTTGTACATTATAAGACCGTCCGTTATTCTTCTTCTTGTTATTAGCACGGTCGTGGAACTTGCTGTTAAAGTCGTCGATCAGTTGCTGGAAGGAATAATCCGTTTGCTGCAGCATTAACTGCATTGTTTTGCACTAGCTGCCAGCTTTATCCTCTACAGCAGTAAGAAATATAGTAATATATTTTTCGGTCCTAAGCTTTATGCTATAGCTCTTTACCTTCCGTAAAAGCTTTTAAAATTTGGTAGTAAACTAAACTGGATTTCCTTTATTATAAGTAATTTTGCTTAATTTTTTCCAAAAGAACCTTTGCCGGGCCTTACCCGTTGCTGTATAAATCTTCCGGAACGTCCTTAATATTTTCGTCCCCTTTTTGATCTTTATAATTAACTTTAAAGGCGCCCTTTTACAAATTTTGGTATAATCTTCGCGAAACGTAACTGATCTAATTGCTTCAGCTTTATTCCGTCCTTATAGCCAATTTTTTCCAGTATAAGGTTAAAGGCGTTGCTTTAAAGCTCCCAATTAGCCTAACCTCACAGGTAATTCTCCTTATTTAAGGAAAAATCGAAACGCTTCCAACGGAACTTCGAATCGTTATTAAACTTCTTGGAATCCTTCTTATTTTTCAGGCGTACATTTAACTCGCTGGAGCTTTTTAAGTTACTAAAGCCGGAAAAACTGCTGCTAGGGAAGCTGTAACGGTTTTTCTTCTTGTTTAGAGAACCTTTAAACGAATCCGAAAAAAAGGATAAGAAACTGTTTAAATCATTAAAATTATTGCGTATTACTTCTTTTCCCTAAATAACTTAAGTAACTTTACTTTTTTTTCTTCGCTTTTTTTTTAAAAAAAGTTTAGCTTTTTTTCCGTATCGTTTTTCAATACGATAGGTACTTCCTTAAAACTATTCGCCTTAACTTTAGGCGGAACGCTTTACGATGCTTTTAGTTGCATATTCGTACTGCGCAAGCTTTTAAAGCTTTACGTCTTAGGTTGGAACATATCCAACAACTGTATTATTATGTTGTTTATCTGCTCCATCGTATCGTTATATTTTTCGCTTTGGAACTTTAGCTTCTTAATATTATTCTTAACCTGTCGGTATCTTTTTTCCCGCATCCTAACGTCGCGTTTAATGCTATTCATATTAGTACCTAAATATATATAAAGCTTATTCAGGTCGGCTTCGGGCTATTATCTTTAAATAGGGGTTTTCAGCGGCTGTTAAGGCAGTAAAGCGTTTCCTATTAAAGATGCTTCGTATTTTTGTTTTCCTTCGCCGAAAAACTTTTCGTCTTAAGGAACTTCCTGATCGGAAAGAAGTAAGGGAAAAAGGAAAGGGTTTTCGTTCGTATGCTAGCTCGCCATCGTCAACTGCTACTCGACTCTCTCTTGAATCGTTAACTAAGCGGCTTTTTCTTAAGTTAGTACTTTCTTTGTTAACTTAGCTTTTCAAACTGCAATTAACCACTTCGTATAACGTACTAGGTTGCCAATCAACCAAAAGATGCTACCATGTTAGCAGTTACAATAATCGAATGCAAAAATCTGGCGTAGCTCTCTGTATGTTCTTTAAGGTGTTCTAGGAATGGACAAATCTAGTCCGCGGGCAATCGCCCTTACATACACGATTGGTTGACAAAAGATCGTCCGTAGACAAAGGCTGTCCCAGGCAGCATTCTGCTGCCTGCTCCAAACAAAGCCTGCCAGCCGGCAACACCTGAAAGCATCAATTGCCGACAGTACGGATATTACGCATAACTTTTCTAGCAGGGATTAAGGGGATAATGATTTTCGATAGGCCAAACGTTAAGGTTCTTTTTATTACGTCCGGGTCCATATTAAATGTTATGTTCGAATTGGCCATAAAGTTACGTCCTAAGATTAATAGCCGCGCAGCGTAATAGTTATTAACGACAAACAAAGGAATAGTAATTAATCGGCTAACTAATTAAACGGGAGTTTCGATTATACTTTCGAACGGGGTTCTTTTTTGAAAATTAACGCTTAAATGTAATATACGGGTTTGTCATATAGCTGATCTATATCGTTTAACGTACGATGCGATTATAACGTTAAACTCGACTCCAGTATCGATAATTCCATTAATTGGGTTTTCGCTATTTCTATAGCTTATTTTAACTGCTAAGTTAAACAGCGGGGTCATATATTTAGTTGGACTGCATTGCTGTACCGATAAAACTTTGCCTTTTTTCTGGCTTTTTATCTTATAACCGATATTTATGGTAATGATCCTAGCGGGTTTCTTTGTTTTTATGACTTTTGATTTTAGTACTTCGGCTTCGGTTATTTTGATCGTTTCCTTGTTTTTGCGATTCAGTACCTTTAAAGTTTTAGCGGCTATAAAGTTTTTAAAAGCTTTTCCGAAATTTGGGTAAATTTCGATTAATTCGGACCAAACAATTTTAAATTTCTTTTTAGAATTTTTCCGGATTTCTTTTTCTTAAAATTTGACTATATGCTTATCAATTAAGCTTTTATAAGTAAAGGTGTTATTTGTTGGGTAGTATCGTTTGTTTAAGGGGTATTAGCTTTTGTTTAAAGGATGTTGTTTATCTGAGCGCCGACTTCTATATTATAGAATAAGGGTTTTTCGTATATTAGTTCGTCGTTATCAATCTCGTACTTAGTTTTGTTCCTTTTTACGTTTTTAAATTCCTTTTCTTTATTTCTGGAACGTTTAGTTATTATAACGCTAGTAAGCATAATCGGCTAGTCAGAGTCGTTAATCTCCAGGGCTTTGATTTTTTCCAGATGCCGGGTTCCTTTGCTTTCGACGGGGTCACTCTATAACCATTTACGTAATGGTACCTCTTTATAAAATGGCTTTCCGTTATGATCGACGAAATAGGTTATGTTGATTTCGGTTACCTTATTTTAATTAATATCGGGCTCCTGTTGATTTAGCTTTAGGATCGTAATATGCTTTTGCAGTTTAGCTAGATTATTAGTATCCGAGTTGGAGCTAGTTAACTAACTGTTTACGCCTAGAAAAATGTCGTCTCGCCGATTAAAGTACTGCATTTTCACCTTAAATCGGGTAGAGGAAGCCGGTAATTAATGGATTTATTTTAAACATTTTTCCAAATTAAAATCTATTACTTAATCGCCTAACTTTTAAAAACCTAAAGTAATTATGTTTAACATTGCTTTATTTTTTCGAGGGTTTAAGGAAAATAGTATATCCGTAGTCGGCGAGTAAGACCAGTTCTGTAATTTCTATATTAACGAACAAACGGCATTTCTGCATAATATATGTTAGCTTTTGGCAAAACCAATAAATATCTTGATTAAGGTTGCCAAATCGTTTACTTTAACGTTAATAACTTCTATGGTAACCTTTTCGATTTCGGTATTTACCTCGTTCACGGTAAGGATTTACTCGATTAAACTTATCCGGCTGGAAATTAATTGTATTGATCGACGGGTCGGCACCGTAGTTATATGCTTAAGGTGCTTCCTGCCCTGGCGAAACGTAATATTATAATGTCCGGGCTGCTTTTTAATTACGCATCTTTTTTTTAAAAACCTTTTAAGTTTTAGATTTATCGAGTTTATGCGATTTTTAGGTTTTACAGCGTATTCGTAATCTTTAACACCTAATTAATACGGTTAAACGCTTTCTATTACGGTTAAGGACTTTTTGGTCGTTATTACTGAAACTATTAAATCGCGTAAAACTATTCCTTTTTTTTTTAATTAATATCGAAACGGATGCTTTTTTACTGTTGCTTACGTTCTTTATATTTTAAAAGTCCTACTTTATTTAAGGTCTAGTTTTTAATCAATATCGAAGCTTTATCGTAGCTAGTTATGTACAAATCTTCCAGCTTTATACAGAAATTATTAAAAATCCTTTCGAAATAGCTAGCAAATAATTTTCCAGCAAGTTTTTAATATATTCGTCCTTTGTAATTATCTTACTTTTTTACTTAATTTCTTCCCGGGTATCTTTTACCTTAACAGTATGCTTCAAATAATATTCATAAACATAATTAAAAATACCGCGTTAAGCTTTCTTCGTTAAAATTCTTAATCGATCCTTAGCGGTCCGAATCTGCTTTAAGTTCTACAGCTTGAAAATTTTAAGGATACGTTAGGATATTTCGTTTTATTAAGTTATTCCATTAAGTACAACTTTAACGCGGTTTTTTATAAACGGACTATCGGTTTAGTAACGTAACTCGGCGATCATTTCAAACTTTTTACACTTGTACTTCGTAAGTAATCTGTTAACTTTTTTAAACTAGTCGGTAGCTTAAGCTCCTAAACAGCGAAGGTCCGGGAAAGCCGATAAATCTGGAAGGATTATAAAAAACGAAAGCTTATTTATAATGTTAATAAG
Source organism: Monosporascus sp. mg162 (assembly GCA_004155945.1). Classification (NCBI taxonomy): domain Eukaryota; kingdom Fungi; phylum Ascomycota; class Sordariomycetes; order Xylariales; genus Monosporascus; species Monosporascus sp. mg162. The sequence continues at coordinate 24,298 of QJNY01000620.1, forward strand.
GAAACCGTAATCAAATTAATTAGTAGGTCCAAAAAGTATAACGTCCGGTATAATTATTTCCAGTCTTATAAATAACTCTAAGGGCTTCTGAGTTAATGTAATTTTTCGTCCTTACGATATATTAACAACGATTCCAGGGTTTACTTAAATAATCGTATCCTTGGCTAGCTTTAAAGATTTAATCAGACTGCTAGTACTTTGGAGTTCAACCTTGTTAGATTTACTGTTGTAAAGGTTCTTTGTTAATCGGTATTAGGCGGTTATATTTAAAACAGGATTTTGATTTTTCGTAAGGCTAAGGAAGTTCGGTGCTAGCAGTAATCCGTATTATGATTGGATTTAAGTAATAATCTTACAAGGCTTCGATAGGCTTTTAAGAAATGTACTAAAGCTTATGTCGGATTAATTAATGCCACCAGTTCTTAAATTACGTAGGTTTTAAAATACTGCTTCAAACGGAATATATCTAGGCATAAGGTAAATAACTATCTGCGATAATTATTTTGGATACATTTTCTTTCTTTTTCGGATTTAAAAGCCAAGTAACCTTTTCCTTTTACTATCCGTCCACATAGCTTTATCCTAATTATCGCTACGTCGCTGGTTATTTAACCGCACCTTTTTTAACTTGCTAATTAATACCTTTATTGCTAACTTAAACGCCATAATATTTAAGCTTAATAGAAAAATAAATCCTAAACAATACTGCCTAATAATAACCAAATAAAGTGTTGCCCAATTAATGCTAGAAAAGTTTAGAATATATTTTATAACGTTTCGCTCCTAAGTCCTATATCGTATTAAAAAGCGCTATTCCCTTTTCGATACATTTTTTTCGCCTGCAAAATAAGTAATTCTATAACTTTATTTCTTTTCTTGCTCGTATTCGATATCCTGTCCATATCGTTAAGGTTGTCGTCGCTGCACTTGTTTTAATTAATCCAAATCTTAATAGCCAGGTCGCCAACGACGTAATCTTAGCTTTTTTAGCCCTTATTAATTAAGTCTTATATATTATCTTGTTACGTAATCTTCTTATTGATGCGTATAATATTCTAAATTGCGCAATTGGTTCAGAACTTGGATAATTAATCCATGCTCCGAAACCGGTCGCCTGTACGCATTCGTACTTCTTCGCCGTCGTCCAAATAAAGCTATTCTCTTAGTAAAGCTTTAATTTAACAGGTTTTTCTTTATTAAACGTGTAAAAAGTCGCGTTATTATTATAATCGCGGTCGTTAATTATATTCCGTTTAAGTTATCGTAACTATAACCATAATCGTAATCAAATCGTAATGCATTTAATCAAAACCTCGTCCTTTCCGTTTTTTCCGACTTGTTAATTGGAAATCGAGGTCCGTCGGCAGCTAACAAGAGCCAGTATCTTTTCCTTAGCAATTACTTAAATTGAGACGGGGAGACTTAGTTCCGATTAAAGCATTTTTGAGAAGCGGGTTACAATAGAATGGTTAAGTATAGCAGTAATAAAGGCAAACAAAATACTGTATTTGGGTAGTATTAAACCAAACTCTAGAATAGACATAAATATATATGAGAAAGGTAAGTAAGCGATGATAGACATGTCTCCGGGGTTGCGCCCGGCGAAAAGAGCTCCTAGAAATACATATATAGAGCTGACTAATTGATCAGCCAAGCTATGCCCCCTGGCCCGGCACCCTGCACTATTTCACTATCGGCGTATCCCGAAAGCATATTTGTTCCCTGCACGAAAACGTATCGGCCTTAATATTTAAGCGGCCCGCGCGGAATTCCAAATAAAAGTTAAACCGTAAAAGTTCTTCGAATTACTTTATTTAACGTTCGCTTAAGCCTTTTGTTGTTATGAAATATTTCAGGTTTTTATAGTCGGTAAGTAGCTTAAACGGAATTATTACGCTATATAATTCTATATCCCAAGTTTTTAAACAGCTAATTATTATTAAAAGCTTTTTATTATATATTTCGTAATTAGATTCGGCAGCCCTTAACTTCCTCGAATAATAAGCGATTAAGCGTAATATTTCTTGCTTATTAACCTAAAATAAATACCCCTTATATACGTATCCTAACTAGTCCGCTTTTACCATTATAAACTTTTCGAGGTTTTATTACGCGAAAAATAATTCCAATATAAAGGCGCTTTTAAATTATTCGAACGTCTTTTTTTTTTTTTTTGCTTTTAATAGAACGGGGTTCTTCCGGGTTAAGGCGATTAAAAGGGCCGCCAGTTCCGCGTAGCAAGTTATAAACTTGCGAAAAAAGTTCGCGAGTCCTAGTAAATTCCTTATTCTTTTAAATGTTTTAAAGATTTCTTATTTTTTAATCGCGCGCAGCTTTTCGGGATTTATCCGTATTTTCCGTTTCGCTTTTATAATAAATCCTAAATATTTCGTTGATTTAATAGCGAATTCGTACTTAAATATATCGAAACTGAAACCCGCTTTTCTTAAAAGGCTTAAAACCTTTTTTATTTTCTATATATAGGTTTTTTTTTAATTTTAAAGAGTAAATAAGGACATTATTTATATATGCAGAATAAAAAACGTCTAGGAATTCCCCTAATACCCCGTTTACGTAACGTTAGAAGGTCGTAAAAGTATCGCATAATCCGAACGGTATTATTAATTATTCGAATAATTTAAAGCGTATTCGAAAAGCCGTTTTTTTTTATTTCCCTTTTTAATTTTGATTTTATGGAACGTTATTCGAACTTTCAACTTCGTAAACTATTTCGCGTAAAATAGTATCCTTAAAGTTTTTGAGATTAATGGTAAAAGGTAGCGATATTTTTCCGTTATTCCGTTAGTGCCCGATAATTGCCATAGAAACGCAGGTTTCCTTTTGGTTTCCTTACGAATAGAACCGGGGCCCCGGCTAGTAAGTTGCTTACGCGGATATACCCTTTATAAAGAAGATCCGTTAGGTTTTTTTTTTTAGCATTAGTAGCTCGTTGCGTAATATGTTATATAGGAGTTTTCATGGTACCGGCATCTTTTGTCCCGTTTCGTCGCGGCGTAGTCGTATCTTATGATTAACTTCCGGACGGCAAAAAGGTAAAACGTTTTCCAGTTCCTTATCGAAAAGCTTCCGAAATACTTTTAATTTAAATGAGAGCTTTTTATTTATTAATATTTCCTTTTTGGGTGTTAATGCCTTATTAATATCTGCTAACGTAATCAAAAACAATTGGATTTCTTGTTAAATCCCTTTAATCTTCCTTATTTTTCGAAGTTCCGTTTCGAAGTCGGCTGCCGATATTTTCTGGGTCTTACACACAGTTTATACGTAGCATCTTTTTCCCTATCCTTTTTTGTAAACTTTTATATATTTTGCTACGCTCATTGTTAATAGGTATTTCCGCGTAAAGTATATAACGTTATAACGCTTTATCTAAAGCTTTCTTAGAAGAAGAGAATAAGTTAAGTTATCGATCATATACGCAAAGGTCCTAGCTTTAAACTCGTCGACATCCGTTTTTATATATTTGATTTCCTTAATTTCGCTTTACTAGCGCCGACTTAATTCTTAAATTTTTTTAATCCGCATAATTTTATTAAAATATGCAATAACGTGAGGCGTTTTACGAACGTTTTGCTCATAGATGCAAAGCATTTATATTTTTGATTAAAAAATATTTTTACGAAATTTTTTATTGATATAAACGTCGATAATACATTAAGTACCGTCCATATTTTGTTTTGCGATTTTTATTTTAGCCTGGGGCGCCTTTTGTTTCCAAACGTAACAATATTTAAAAGTTACTTTTTTTCTCTTTCGCCGTTTAACTTTAATTCGTTTTATTTCAAAGTTTCGATAAAGTTGATTCTGTTTTGCGGCCTTTTTGCTAGTGATAACGGGCAACGGTTAGTTCTGTAATTAAGGCGTTTATAACGAAAGCAGAACCTTTTCGTTTTACGAACGTTACGTTTTTCCTGGCAAACCTATTATATGCGCTACTTCTGCGTAAAGGAAAAGGCGCGGGGTTTTTATCGCTGCCGATCTATCGTTAACATTTCTATCATATTTATATCGCCGTCCAGGTCGATGGCAGCCTTATCGTTATCGCTTGGCGAAATTCTGACAAAGCTGTTAATTTCTTTATGCCGTATGATTTCTTCAAGGCGACCGGCTATTTCCATCACTTTGTTTACTTACGCGTTATAATTTTTTAGCAAATTTACCCGCATTTAAACTTAAGTAAGCTTCCGGTTAAAGGTTTTCTTTAATAACGTAAACTTCGTCCTTATTAGACATATCGTACTTCCTGCGTTAACTAATATTTTTTCGAAAACGCGATAAAACGACCAAATTTTGCATTATTTACTTATTTTAAGTTCTTAAAACGTTCGGCAGTCTTTTCTTTTTTATGCTGGTCGCTATATTGCTTATACAGTACCCGAAAGAAATTTACAGGATTATAGCTACTATTTAAGCCCCCAGTTATATAATAACGTACTACACAAGCTCACCGCTCGTTTTTTGGCACCTCCCAACCACCCAACTTCAATTGTTTATTTCTCAACATCAACAACATGAAACGGCTTACAAAAAAAAGCAGGATGAATCTAGCCATCCAGGCTAAAAAACGACACCTAAAGCTTAGCTATAAACGTCTACATTCGATATACAGCGTCCCCGAATCTACTCTAAAAGACCGATACAACGGTACAGCTTCCCGAGTCGACACTATCCTCAATTCGCGAAAATTGAAACCAACAGAAGAACAATCGATTGTTGACCGAATCCTTAACCTAAATACCCGAGCGTTTCCTGTCCGGCTTCAGCACGTTAAAAATATGGCTAATCTATTACTTGCTTAACGCGCTGCGAGACACGTTAAAGTTAACTGGGCGTCGAATTTTGTTAAACGGCAAAAAAAGCTCTAAACGCGTCTAAATCGAAAGATTGATTATTAACGGATCCTAGCCGAAAATCCAGAAACATTTCGCAAGTAGTTCGAACTTATTCGGGTTACAATCACGAATTACAGCATTGTAGAAAAAGATATCTACAACTTTAACAAGATTAACTTTTTAATAGAGCTCCTTATAACAACAGGTATAATAGTTACCAATGCCGAAAAACGTAGAAAACCTAAATAAACGCAACAAAAGAATAAAGAATAGATTATAGTTATCCAGGCTGTTAATTTCCAAAGTTGGGCTGTACTGCCATTTGTTATCATGGCGTGGAAAAATCATCTTAGATCCTAGTACCGTAATAACCTATTGCCAGCAGCCGATTAAAAGAGTACATTAAGGAATAATAGCTGAATAACAAATAAATTAGGTTTCGAATGGATCCAGCATTTTAACAAGTATACTCGGACGCGTACGAAAGATTCGAAATATCTTTTCATTCTCGACGGCCATAAAAGCTACCATCTGATGGAATTCGAAAAATAATGCGCCAACAACAATATTATCACGCTTTGTATGCCCGCGCATTTTTCGTATCGGCCCCAACCTCTTAATGTATCTTGTTTTTCTGTTTTAAAACGCGCTTATTCGCGTTACATCGAAAACCTAATGCAACGCCATCATACCCATATTACTAAAGAAGATTTTCTCGCCGGCTTCTACGACGCGTTTTAAGCTGCCATAACGTCCGATAACATCAAATCTGGATTTGCAAAAGCTGATTTTATTCCATTGGATCCTAATAACGTTCTTTCCGAATTGGAGGTTCCAGTTGTGCCTACGCCGACCGTCTCCCCGCTGACCTCCGCCGGTTCCATTCGTTCTCCGCCTGCGAAAACCCCTAGGAATATCAAGGAAGTAACGCGGCAATCGCGTTATTTGCAAAAGAAGATTAAAAACTAACAGAGTGGCTCGTTAACTAGAATAGCTGAATCGGTTTATCTTTTAACTAAAAGTTACTTGTTAATTTTGTACAAAAATGTTCTTTTTCGAAAACAAGCTACTTATTTGCGCGAAACGAACCATATCTTAAGCAAACGTCGCAAAACCAAAAACAAACGTCTTTAAGAAGGAGGAATACTTATTATACAAAAGGGATAAGCTTTTCTGGCCTAAAAAGAAAAGAGTGGTGAAAAAATGCAACTAACAGTAACTGGAAGAGGTCGTCGCAAAAGGGTTAAGACCAAGGAACGGAAGTATGGCGTCTGCGGCAAGTTTGGACATAATGCGCGTACTTGTAAAGAAGTTGTAAAAATATCTAGCGAAGAAGAATCCGATTAATTTTAATTAATGCGATATATTGTTGTTAAGTTATTTAGATTGATCGTTGCGAGGTGACAAAAAGCGAGCAGTGAGCTTGTGTAAGCGTTGAGCTTGTGTAGTACGTTATATAATACTTATTCGTTATATATTAACCTCGAACCGTTCGTAAATAACGTAAAATTATTTCCGATCTTTTTTTATAAAGATCGCGTCGATCTTTAGCTTATAAGATATGAAAACGTACCAACCGGGAAACTTCTTTTCGTTCTGTCAAATTTCTCGGGCTATAAAAACGGTTTTCGTTTCGTTTCAGCTATCGCCCCCGTCGTCCGAGTTGCTTTTACGGCGGGAATTAATTAAACGTCCGATTTTTACGAGATCGCGGCCGGAGAAACGTTCGTTACTAATACCGCGTTTCGAACTTATAGCTAGTTAATAAGTTGCTATTATTTAATTAAACCTTACCTAAATTATTCGGCCGACTGCGATAATTTATTACTTACTTTATATTAAAACTTTACGTATTCGCGAAATTACGACGCTTTTTTTTTTTGCTTTCCTTAAGCTGCTAGCTTATACGTTATTTCATAGCAGCTATGGAGCTCGTTAATGTATCCGTAATTGCACTAAATACGCTTTGTAATTCCGGCCTTAAAAACGCTCCTAGCTGGGACCTAAAAGGAACGTTCGAAAACCCTTCCATTTAATTCCGAAAGTCTCCTTTTCCGCTAAATAATAAGCTAGAAATTATGTAAAAGGCCTTACATGTACAATCTGCAGCTGGTTGCCGATTAGAATCTATTTTCTAACAAAGGAAGGAAGAAAAGAGAAAAAGTAAAAATACAATCATACTTACGAATTTGAGAAGCGGCGCTAACGCTGCTTGGCATCGGCGCTCAGCCCGTGCCCTAAACAGAGCTCTACAAAGCCACAAAACATAATTTAACGAATAAAAAGGATAAAAATAAAATAAAAGTTAAACCCTTAAAAATGAACGATTGAATATTGCTATATAATACGCCACAATATATAAATATATCTAGAGACATAAAGCTAAAATACCGTTAAGCTGGCCCGTACCTAATCAGTAACATTATTCATTTAAGTACCTATTATTTGAAAGAAATTACTAAAACGAAGTTATAAAGCACTTTCCTTGTTAATAAATTAAAGCAATTTGTAAAAGATGAAAAAAAGTATTGGTAGCCGATTAACCTACAAAAAAACGATTGGACGAAACCACTTTCTAATCAGCCTGATGACACGATATCAGATAGTTCGGATGCTGCAAATATCGAGCTCCCTAAAAATTAGCAGCCTAAATCTTCAGAACTACTAAAAACAAATATTAAAATGCAGATACACAAGTACGTACATTATGTCCAGGCTTGCCGCAGACGCCACACTTCCGTCCCTTGGTTTTAACCCTCTTACGACGACCCCCTTTAGCTGTTATTGGCTGTATTGTTTTATTATCTTTTTCTTTTTAAGCTAGAAAAGCTTATCCCTTTTGTATAATAAGTGTTCTTCTCTTTTAAAGACGTTTGTTTTTAGTCTTGCGACGTTTGTTTAAGATGTGGTTTGTTTTGCGCAATTGGGCAGCTTTTTCCGGAAAAAGAACATTTTCGTACAGAAGAAATAAGTGACTTTAGTTAAGAAATTAACCGATTTAGCCATTTCAGTTAACGAACTACCTTATTAGTTTTTAATCTTTTTTTACAAATAACGTAATTGCTGCGTTACTTCCTTGATATTCCTCGGAGTTTTCGCGGGCGGGGAACGAATAAAACTGGCGGAGGTCAGCGGGGAGACGGTCGGCGTAAGCACAACTGGAGGAACCTTTAATTCGGAAAGAACGTTATTAAGATTAAATGAAACAGAACCAGCTTTCGCAAATCCAGATTTAATGTTATCGGACGTTATGGCAGCTTGGAACGCGTCGTAAAAATCGGCGAAAAAAACGTTTTTTGGTAATGTAAGTATAATGGCGTCGTATTAGGTCTTCGATATACCGCAAATAAACGCGTTTTAAAACAGAAAAACAAGATATATTAAAAGGTTGGAGCCGATGCGAAAAACACGCGGGTATATAAAGTGTGATACTATTGTTATTAACGCAGTATTTTTTTAATGCCATCGAATAATGGCTTTCGTAGCCGTCGGGGATAAGGAGACGTTTCGAACCTTTGGTCCGCGTCCGAGTATGCTTGTTAAAATGCTGGATTTATTCGAGACTTAATTTATTTGTTGGCCAGCTAATATTATTTAATGCGAGTTTTTAATTGGCTATTGGCAATGGATTTTCTGCGGGATTAGGACCTAAGATGATTTTTTCCCGCTATAATAACAAATAACGGTATAGCCTAACGTTGGAAATTAACAACCTGGATAACTGTGACCTATTCTTTGTTTTTTTATTGCGCTTATTTAAATTTTCTACGTTTTTCGAGATTAATAATTACCATGCCCGTTACTATAAGAAGCCTTATTAAAAATCCAGTTTTGTCGAAGTTGTAAATATCCTTTTCTACGATGTCGTATTTCGCAATTGTAACCGGAATAAACTTAAACCATTTTCGAAACGTTTCTGGATTTTCGCATAAGACCAGTTAATAATCGATCTTCCGATTTAAACGCGTTTGAAGTTTTTTTTTTTGCCGTTTAACAAAGCTCGACGCCCAATTAATTCCAACGCGTTCTGTAACGCGTTAAGCAAGTAATAAATTTGCCATATTTTCAACGTGCTGAAGCTGGATAGGAAACGTTTGCGTATTTAGGTCGAGGATTCGGTCGACAATGGATTTCTTTTCGGATGGCGTCAATTTCCGCAAATTGGGAGCAATATCAGTTCCGGCGCGTCTGCCACTAGAACGATATACTATGGTAAAAGATAAAACTTTATGAATAAAACCAATCTTTCTGTAATTAAGCTTCGGGACTCTTTTTTAGCCTAAATAGCTAGGTTTATTCTCGCTTCTTTTGTAAGGCGCTCTATATTATGGTTATTAAAATGGGCAATTGAACCTGTGTTGTTAAAATAGCTAAAAAAAGTGTCTCCCTCGCTCGTGTGTCTCGCTCGCACGTTTGGGACGTTATCCTTTTTAATTTGTAATAATCGTAAAAAGCTGGCCCTAAATGCGTTAAATCATTTATTTCGGAAAATATAATTATGCCCTTAGATAAACCCGATATAATTACTATAAGCCTTATCAAAAAAGCTAGACATTGACTAGTTCCCAAAAAAAGGTATATTCCGCATTAATTAAAGAGCTTCGATATTATATATCGTTTTTCGTAAACCTCATAAGGTACCAAGTTAGGTATATTAAATACTTAAATAAATAAACTAATAACATATTTAGGAATTTTAGCAAAAGCAATTATAGAGTAACTTAAAGAACTGGCCGGAAAAACTTTAACGTATACCAGATAAGCCACTAAGTCTTCGATTAACTGGAAATACCGCATTATATTGGACTGGACATTTACGGCCGACTAAAAGTTCTTACCTTCGATCTACTATTACAAGCACCGACCAGTAATCGGACCACCGATAACGTTAATAAACATAACGTCGAGCATTCGTACTAATCAGCGGATTTCATCAACGATAATACGGAAAAGGCTAAGTACTTATCTCGACATGTTTAAATATAACGTAATATATAACATTATTTCATTCCAAAATTTGGCCACGTCCAAAGTATTATGGAGATAAATGCGGCGAAGACGTAACGCTCTAATACTAATATATGGTCCAGAAACCCGATTAATAATACGAAAAGCCGCTAAAATGGTTAAAGCTGTTAATAAAAACCTGGCGACAGAACTACTACGGGGTATCGGAATGTTAATTGGAGCATGGATAACCGACACTGATTGTCGACCACCGATTATTTATTTAACGACACCAAGCATTAAATTAAGCTTTAGAGATATCTTAACTACCTTTATTAATAAAAGTACATATCGAACAGACCAAAGTCTTAGAAATAATGAATTATTTATAACCGGTATTTCTGGTAACGTCTCATACCACCATTTCGAACACACCACCATTCCGGACAGTTTTTGGCACTTCCCAACAATGCACCCAAATAACTTAACCACAACATGTCAAATTGATTCAAATCAATCGTATTATCTTTCGCCGACCGCCTCTACAGCTTCTGGACAAGTGCACGTATTATATCAAAGCTTGTTACGAGCACCGTATTGCTATTTCTTCCTCCCAACCCACCCGCAACCGACTAACTTCAGCAGCTGTTAGAAGCAATTCATTACCAAAACCTTTCTGCTGGCTAAAAGAACTTGTTAATCCTATATAGCAAGTATTCGACTTTCTAGAAAACGTTTGTTTTAATCATTTAATTGCGTAGGTATCAAGTTGTTGCGAAATCAAGCCCGACACGCCCTGCCGTACCCCCTGCCACACGCCCCACCACACGCCCTGCCACCGGCCCCGCCACATACCGACGCGCCCTACGAGACGCCCCGCAACGCGCATTCCAACATGCCTTCCAACAGGTTCCCGACGTATATCTTCAACATATTAAAGCCGTACAAGGAATATTCGCGTATTTAGGTTAAGGACTCGGTCGGAAATAATTATCTAGTCGGTCGGCTTTGGGTCGTACGAATTGGGGGTAATATTGGCTTGGACGCGTTAAAAGGTAATCGGTTACGGATAGGTTAGGGGAAATCAATCGCAACATGGCGTCCGCAACGGGGCTTGATATAATGCGCGCACTCGTCGAGAAACTGTATATACAGTTGGCAAAGAAGCATTCGATTAATTTGAATTGATTTGAGGTGTTGTGGTTAAGTTATTTGGGTGCATTGTTGGGAAGTGCCAAAAACTGTCCGGAATGGTGGTGTGTCCGGAATGGTGGTGTGAGACGTTAGTAATATATCTTAATTAAAACCTATACTACGGAATTTGTACTAAAAGGTAAAGGTAAAGTTAAAAATAGGTACTCATCGATATATTAAGTTCTGTAATTTACAAAGGTTATTAGAATTATATAAAAGTTTTATTTTCCGAACATTAGCTAAAAGCTTATCGATACGACAGGTTAATAGTTTAAAAAATATAAACGAATTTAATACCGCCAAAATCCTGCGACGTTAATTAAAGATTTCGTCTAACTTATCGATATTTACCTAAACCCTAAGATCGATAAGCTTCTTAATACCAGGATCAAAAGGCTTACCATCTAAACCGGACTTCTTTTCATTAAACGATTTTCTTATAAAACGGACAAAATTACCTAAGTCTGCACTTCCGCAAAAACTTTGAAAACTACGTAAATTTAATAACTAACGAAAACTCATAATAATATTAATCAATACAATAAAGGTAATTATATATATTTGAGTATATTTTAAGCTAAAATAAATATGATTTAAAAGGAAAAGTTGGAATAATATTGCAAAAAAGTTATTAAAGAAATATAAATACAAAAACAAATACACATACCTAATTTTAAAAAAAAGCGACGACAACGGCACCTTCCTATACAACTTCAGATAAAATTTTCTAAGATTTCCTCGACACACACGTTTTATCTACAAAAATTCGGCACATTGGCCCTATATGCACTTAATCAATTAAACGTATAAATTACTAGCAAATTGTGGCGAATTCCTACATCCATACAACAACTACACCTTAATACCTGGAAAGCACCTAAACCACACTAATACACCTATACACATACCACACATCATCCCCAGCTACCATTATTATCCCCAAGTCACCCAATACCACACCTAAGCACATTAATCAATCCATCTCCAATTATCATATAGTCGTCCAAAAGACGTACTATGCAAAATAAAAGCGAAAGCTCCAAAAAGTTAAACACCTCGAATTCTAGAAAACTCCCACAATCAGCTAATATACCCGTATAGAAAAACGATAACATAATATAATTCCTTAAAAAGATACATAACAATAGTTCTACCCTTAATCCCGTAAGAAAAATTACGCCTTATATTCGTTTTAGTCGGCTTATCCCCATATACTCAAGGGACATAAACGGTCAACGTCTCTGGAAAATTATCATCCCGCCGTTATATTAATTAACGGAATATTAAAATAATTTAATAACTGCGAATTTATAACGAACTCTTATAATGGTTCAAAATAAAACCTAGTTACGCTCCGAACATATTATTACTTTTAACCCAAGAATCGGCCAGGATACACCCTTAAAAACACCGGTTATTATTCTAAAAGCTAAACGAATAATCTTATACGGCAAATCCAAACCAATCCCTAATAAGTCCGAAAAGGTAATCATTATCCACAACCCAAAATATATATAATTTATCGTGCAAATTAAAATCAAAACAGATAAAGGTTTAATAAGATATTAAGTTAGTATGTTATATGGCCGATTAAAGCGTTTGGTATTAATATTCGACACTTGTACTAAAGAAGATCGTACCTAATTACTACTCCAGTTATACTGAAAAGGGTAAGAAAAATTAGGATTTAACAATCCGCCTGCCCGTATAATTATCGTCAAAATGCTTACCTAAACCAAATATTATACTTGCGGACTATGGATTACCTATATCTTTTACATTATTACTTACGACCCTGCAAAGTAGGAAAACAAAATTATAACTTATAAAGCAGGATTTAACAAATATCGAATAGAATATAATATTACCGACATAATTAAAGAATGCCTAAGACTAAAATCAGAAAAAGAGGACGTTAAAAAAACCTAAAAAAATAACCTGGAAATTTCCCGTTTTTATTAACTGAATAAAATAACGATAAACCAAACTTTAATTAATTCGCACGATTATTCTATAGTAAACGACGTTAATTAAAGTAACGCCTTTTTTAATCTCGTTAATTATCAGCACGACTATCTCCGATATTAATACTTCCTTCTTTATTAATTTAAACTAGCTTATCAAAATCTAAAGTTACTTATCCTGATTTAATACTTACGAAATCATTATTCGAGATAAAATATAAGCCCCGACCGAAAATTGGTAATTAGTAAATAATAGCTATAGCACAAGATTAATATGTTACGCCGTACAAGGAAATAAAAGATATATTCGAAGATATAGAGCAAAGACCTGAACCGTATTTCCCATAAGGATGGCCAGGTTGGACTAAGTACAAGTTTTTGATTAGTACGGAGAAACCAAAAAATAGGGCTTAAAAAAGCAAAAAAAGCTTAAGCAAAAAAAAAATCTAGCTAAACGTCGAAAACGAAGTGCTAAGTTAAGGATGATAAAAGATAAGCCGCGTAAGCGCTAACCAGATTAATTAATAGCTTTTATGTAAAGTTTATAGCATTAAGAGTTTACTTTATATTTCTACTTTTATTTTTTAAAATAAATTAAGAACAATTTCATTTCGAGAAAGAAGGCTTGAAATAGTGCAAGATGCCAAGCCAGGGGGCATAGCTTAGCCGATCAATTAATCAGCTCCACATGTATATTTCTAGTTGCCTCACTAAAATCAGGCCCCATTTTTGAGGTTGGGGCTGCGCTGCAGGCGCAGCTGTAGCTAGCGCTTTTGATCAAGAAGTAGCTGCAAGGATCAGATGTATGAACTAAACCCCTTTAAGAAAAGTCTCCACAGAAATAACAAAACCTCAAAAATAAGGCATGATGGCAGGTTGTAATTTTTTGGGCTTAATTGCAGCAATTTTATACAAATTTTCGAAAATATTTTCCAGAAACCCGCTAATATAACAACAACAAATATTATTTATAAATTAACTAAAATATTGTTATATAGAGCTTTGGAAAAGCTTGTTAGCTATATATGTAACTTTTAAATTAAGGCTCTTTTAGTGGAAATATTCAAAATCCAAATCAAAATTCTTAATTGCAGCAAACCTTCCAACCGGAACGCCTTTATGGCTGCGACATAACAACCATAACCCGTACGGCCAAAAAAATAGCTAAACGGGCTTTTCCTATACTGAATTACTCTTGGAAGGTTTATGGCAAAATGTTGCGACCGATGGTTGTTACGTTGCAGCAAGGAAGGCGTTTTAGTTAATCAAGTCCGAAAGCTCTTTATAGCTGCGACAACGCAAGTACTGCGTACATCATTTCGCCAGGGGCCTTCCAAAGGTAACTTAATATGGAAAAAGCCCGTCCTGTTATTTTTTTGGCCGTACGAATTATATCTGTTATATCGCAACTATAAAGGCGTTCTGGGTTTAACTAACCCTAACGTTTTTATGGCTGCAACGCAATAACCACAACCCGTACGGCCAAAAAAATAACTAAACGGGTTTCTCTTATACTAAGTTACCCTTGGAAGGTCCATGGCAAAATGTTGCGACCGGTAGTTGTTGCGTTACAGCTATAAGGGCGTTCTGGTCAATCAAGTCCGGAACCTTCTTATGGCTGCGACGCAACAACCATGACCCGCACGACCGAAAAAATTGATATACGGACTTTCTCTATACAGAATATAGTAAATAAACCCGGTGCACGATGGTGCGACCGGTGGTTGTTACGTCGTAACGATAAGAACGTTGCGGTCGTTTACTTCCTAGGTTTAAATTTGGCCGTATTGGCTGCAATTTTGATCCAAAAAATTGGAAAAGATTCCTGTACGTATATTAGCTTGTATTCGACGCGTCAGCCAAGTATCAAACTTACCGGATTTAGATTGATTAGTTGCTAATTTGTTTTTTATGTATTCGAGTATATAAATAAGTTGGAATGGAAAAAAGTGTTGATTTTGTTAAGGACGCTGCAAATGAGACCCCTTGCCGCACCACTACAACTCAGGCCTCGCTGGCTCGTTACGGGAATTTGGGATTTGATTGGTTAATTTTTGGCGTTGTGGAGCGGTACTTGAGTGACTTCGAAGAAAATGGAGAACGAGCCAGCGGGGCCTGAGCTAGCTGAGGTAAATTTCTAGGAGCTCTTTTCGCCGGGCGCAACCCCGGAGACATGTTCACCATCGTCCACTGATACACTCACGCTTGATTCTAAAGTCTAGTTCAACACCGAAATACAGTTTTGCGTTTGCCTTCATTACTGCTTCACTCGGCTATTCTATTGTGACACGGTTTCAAAAATGCTCTGATCAGGGCTGAGTCTCGCCGTCCCAATTCAATAGTACTTTATTAAATAAATCTTTTTAAAATAAAAATTAAAAAACGAGCTAGCGGAGCCCTGAGCTCGCTGAGGTAATATAACGCTAGGTTTTGCTCTTGGCAATATCCAACTTACCACGGAGTTAAACGTCCTGGTCGGGTACTCCCGACTCATCTAATCTATTCAGGTCCTGGCGTTTCTCATACACATACATTACATTTTAAGGGACCCAATGAGATATCACTACTATTGCTAATACTACGGTCAGTCCTTCAGTTGTTCGTGTGCATCCGCCAGCAGCGATCACGTGCTGATACCGCTGCGTCATTCGGGAAGCACAGGTGACAGCATCATTCGGAAGCAGTCAAACGGCGGAAGCGTCAGAAGATGCCGCTAAGGATGTGTATGCGTAATACTGAGTATGTAGCCGAATAATAACACGCTTGTCAGGTATTCCTTAGGGCCACACCAGCGCTAATCTCCATACTAATTGTCTGCTAGTTTCCCATTAACTTTACAGATACATGATGCCGCCAGTATTACGCATAGAGATCCTTAGCGTTACCGTCTGAATGCGTTTACTGTTTGCTGCTTCCGAATGAAGCTATCACCGCTGCTTCCGAATGACGCAGCGGTGTCAGGACGTGATAGCTGCCGACGGGTGGCACAGTATGAACTGAAAGACTGACCGTTATATTAGCAAAAGTAGTTATAGCTATGAAATGTGTTGTATTTGGATGAGAAGCGCTAGGACCTGAATAGGTTCGATGAGTCGGGAGTACCTGGCTATGATCTTTAACTTATCCCTATAATGTAGTAAGGGCGGCATCATGTATCCGTAAAGTTAATGGGAGGCTAGCAGCCAATTAGCGTGGAGAATAGCGTTGGGGTGGCCCTAAGGACAATCTGACACAGATGTTTCTATTCGGCCTCTTACTTAATAGACAATGTCCACTCGTAACGCTCTGCCTCCTTTCGTTATCAGCAGACAAGGACGGCAGTTGCGGCTATATGGCATCAGATGCCAGATCTCACCCACCATGACCAGCTGATCGGGTCCCTCGTGCATGTACCTGTATATTACTTCATCGAGACCAGGCCGCATTTTTGAGGTTATGGCTGCGCCGCAGTGTGACGGCTATAGGCTTAACCAACTATTAAACCTAGTCGTACGGTTTATGTTGGCAGTGGTATCGTGGGAATCTGAGCAATGAAGCGATAGTTACGTCTGGTAATAGCAGATGTAAATCTGGATAACCAATTGTTATTACAAGCTGGTATTATCTAGCTTAAATTATAGGAAATAATAAGTATATATATATTAATCCTAGCTTAAAGTACTTAAACGGCTTAAATCCTTAAGCCCGTTAAGCCCTTTAAGCTGGCCCTTACTGGCTTAAAAAGCTTAAAGCGTTAAATACCTTAAAACCTTTAAGTTAGTTATATAATTTATAACCTATATCGGAAATATATCCCATAACCTCCGACCGTTTATTAATCGAACCAAGGCCTTTAATTATAATACGATCTCCCTTTTTCCAAGATCTTTACCTTTAAAAATTAATTTATTTATCATATTCGTTTGGTAAATAATTTCCCCTTTTTTATATTACTTTTTGTTATCTAACCGCTATATTAAGTCGTATCGAAAAACAAAAATTTCGCAAACGTAATAACGCTTTAATTCTGTTAAAACGAATTAGTTTTTTTAGTTTTAATATATTTTCCAATATTTCCTATTCCCGTTACAAATTTAAACCAAAAATTTGTAAAGCGTATCTTAATGTTGGAAAATGCTTTTATTACGTTAAATATAATAATTTTTGCGATTTATTTAACCCTTCCGTTTTTGAACACCAACGGCTTTTAAATAAAAAGGAACGACTGGAACGGAAAGAAAAATAAGCGCAAAAAGCCCTTCGTTCCGCCGTTAATAAAATCGATTACCTTTAAAAACTGCGCAAAGTTTTGCATCGTTGTAAGGTCGAAATGTTACGTCATGGTATTTAAGGTATAAAGGCGATAAAAAGGTTCGAACGTTTAAAACGAAAGTAACAATAACTGGAAGCCGAAATTGCGTTTACGTAAAATTCCTTGCCCGCCGACTGCCTTCTTTTTAATAATTTAAACTGAAATATTCTTAATTTTAACGTTTCCGGCGTTGCTGGTAAAAATTTTTCAAAAGGTGCTGGGCATTCGTAAGGTTTTTCGCAGGTTTTTAAGTGTTTTCGGAGTTTAGGTAATTTCTTTATTTAATTAAGTATTAAGTAAATCCTTTTTTTTTGCCTATATTTAATATTTTTTTTATTTCGTAAATCGGTACATCTTTTATAACTTTTTTATTTGAATTTTATCTTATATTAACTTTAATCGTATCGGCTGCTAATTTTAATAAAGAAATATAAAAAACTGAATAAAGTTTAACCTTCGGCGGTAACTTCAATTTATAGTTATTTTTTAAGATTTTTTTAGCGATTTTATATAGGCCGATATATTTGAAATCGAATTTTTTGTTTAGCTTTTTGGTTTGGATGTTGTTAGTAATTAGGTAAAAAAATTTTTTTTTCGAAAAGGTTAATCTTTTTAACCTTTTTTAGTTATAATATTTATTCATTTAATTGCGTACGAAATTAAGCTTTAATTTTATTTTTACGTATAACGATTTTAATTATTTTAATATAAAAATTGTTTTAATATTAATTAGTTTATTTCTATGTAAATTTCGGTAAACTTTAAGTATAAACCCAAAATTAGTAATTACTGGTATCGTTTTAATACTTTCGTAATAATTAATGTTATAGGTTAACTGTATACCTGGTAACTTTTCGATTTAGTTATTTTGTTTATAATTAATACAGCACCGTAAATACGTTTTTAACGTTTAATTAATTTTTTCCGTTTATCCGTTTGTTTAAAGTTTAAATACGTTGGATAATTTGTAATTTAATTTAAGTTAAGCTATTAAACCTTGCTAAAATTTCGAAGTAAAAGTAATACCTTTATCCGAAATAATTTCCGTTAAAAGTCCGTAAGTACTTAAAATATATTGAAGGAAAATATATATTAATTATTTTATATCGGTATCCTTATTATAAGGTAAAAAATATAAGAATTTCGTAAATCGATTAACGATTACGAAGATGCTATGGTAATATATTTCCGTAACTAGATGTTTTAATAAAGGAAGTTTAGTAATAAAGTTAAATATAATCGAATTTTATAATCGTTTAACGATTAATGCAAGGTCGAATGGGTTCAAGCCTTATTTTCCAGGCTGAGCCAAATACACAGAAAATCATTACACGATGTAATTTGCACGATAGATACTATACCCAGTACC
>QJNY01000621.1:0-42872 GCA_004155945.1 Monosporascus sp. mg162
TTTTTAGTTAGTTAGAAAAGGTTTGCCCTTGGGGTTCGAGCCCTTAATGAAATGCTACGTATTCTGTTTGCTTTTAATAATCTCCCGAGCGTACTTGCCGTAAGTCTTGCAGGTTAAGAAATAACCTGAAATGCTCGAACTGTTCTTTGGGAAAAGCTTTTGTCAGCCTATTAGCAGGCATTTTATCTGTAGGTAAGTAAGTAACGTTAAATAATTTCCGGCTCTGCTTTTAACGGAGCTATATGTTCTGTACGTTTACGTAACGCAGCCGAGTAGTAATTCTCTCGTTTTCCCCAATTACCAGTTTAATTGTTTGCTAATTATCACAAAAAATATTCTAGGTTTAACCCAGTTTTAGCCTTAAATCGTAAAATAGCTGTTTAGAAGCTATAACTTCTTTGGCTATATGCTTTAACGCGAGTAGTTTAACTTTTGTTATAAAGGTCGTTACAGTTGCCTGGCGAACCGCCTTCCATATAATTGCTCTTCCGAAAAGGGTTATTATATATTCCTAGGAAGAACGCCGTGTTTCCAACGATCAACAAAACTTGGGCTTCCTTGCTTACCTCTTTATATACGATCGCGAAAAATCGTATATGGTAAAAATAACGGATCACCTTATTAGCCGCCTTAATATGCTTAGCTAATAGGTTTATCAGAAATTTTAATAATAAAAATGCAACAAAGGTTAGGTTTAGACGGATTATTACTGCGGTATACAGGATAAAGCCTATACGCTCTTAATAACCCTTAATCTGCTTTTTGGAAGTTATCCCACTATTAAAGATAAGCTTTTTAATCCTTAAAGAGGTTGGCGGTATATAAGCGTTATTAGCCAACCCAAAGCGAATGGCGATTTTTTCGATATAAAAGTCGTGCGCCAGGATAATTTATCTTTTCGATTTATCTTTAATCACCCGAATACCAAAATATTAGCTTACCTCGTTCTGGTCCTTAAATTCGTATACTCCCTTTAACTTATGGATTAATTAATCGGCTTTAAATTAATGTTTTCGGTAATAAAAAAGCAACAAATCGTTAACGAAAAACACAAGAATAACCGTACGCTGCTCGTTATAAAACAGGTACGGCTTTTCTAAGGATAAAATAAGTCCCAGTTTTTATAAGGTAATGGAAAATTTCCAATACTACAGCAAAGGCAAGTTCTTAAGCTTATATAAAGCTTTTTCGATTTCTGTACACATACCGCTTTTTTTAAAGCCGTCTAGGAAAACGTGGGTTACTAGGGCTTATCCCTCCTTAAAAGCGTTCAAAAACGCTATTTTTATATCGTACTAACGAGCTTCCAGGTCCTTTTTGGCAGCTATAGCCATAGCAATTCTAAAGAACCTAGCCGCGAGCGTAACAGCATACATGCTGATAATCGAGTCGGTTTCTTAGAAATCGTTACGTACGTAAATACGTAATTTGCAGCGTTTTAACTAGCTATTTTCATCGAATTTATATGTAAATACTTACTTTAAAGGTATTAGCTTGGACTTGGCTTATACAATCGGTATTTCCTTCCATACCCCGGGCTTTATAAACGCATAAATCTTTTTTCTGGCGTTTTTTTAAAGGCTTCGCCCAGGGGATACTTTTCAAAATCCTTCCAGTACTTCGGCGACTTAGCTTTCAGCTGATCCTTATAAATCTTGGCTTTATTAAATGCAGCGTTAAGCCGTTTAGCGTTTTTCTGCAGCGCTCTTACCGCGATTACTGCATAAAAAGTATATAGCTTTTCATGTTCCTGTTCTACTACATGTTGCAGTAACGGAAATAAATAAATAACTTTTTCCCAGTTTCGATTTAATGCCAAGCATATTTCGTTGCTTCCATAAATCACGGTAGCGTTTACCGAACGAACGCTACCGTTTTTAACATTATTAGGATTTTTCCATTTACGCAGCTTTTTACCTCTGCGAATAAGTACTTGCGGTTATTTTTCTTTGCTCTTTTTAGACTTAGAAATACGCAGAATAAGGTTTTGTTAATTACCGAGCGGGTCCTTATTTATCGGAATCCCGAATTTAACTTCAGATAGGGGCGAATAAACTAATTTACCTGTAAATCCCGTTAAATGCATTTCTTAGAAGGTTTTCTCCGTGCCTTTATTTTTGCTATCAACCTACGGAAGTTCCGCGGACTTAATTCTTTTAGTAAGTAGCTAAAGAGGCTTAGCAAATAATTAATCTTCGCTCCTTTAAGCGCTTCCCTGGATTTCACTTTCCGGATTAGGAATATCTTTAAGGGTTAAAAGTTTACAATTAACCTCCAGCCTTGCCCAAAAGCTTCCTTACCCCCGAGTTCTGACCTTCCGGTTAACCACCCGTTAGGTTTTCTAATTCGGAAGTAAAGCTTTCTGCGGTTTCTAAAGTACTATAATTAGTATAAAGGCTATTCTATGCGTCAAGTATATTAAAGACTGAATCCTCCTTAGCCAGGTTTTCGGAAATATATAAATCCTTTGCAAGCCCCCGGCTAATAGCTAAGGCGAACGCCTTCTTTTTTTTTTCTCTGGCTGATAAAAGATATCCTTATCAAATATAACGTTACGCGTAATGATAACCTAATAAAGCTCGGGCACCCATATTCGGTAGATATTAAAAACTCGGTATCTTACCAAATAACCGATATAAACTTTCGGTTTTACTTTCTATATTCGCCTTTTTCTTCCATCTTTTCGATCTTTTGTTAACGGATACGTTCGTACGCTATATACGAAAATCCTAAATTAATCGGGTTTAAGATCTGCTGTAATCGCGTTTACAATAGCGGGATTATATCAACGGAAGTACTGTCTGAACCAGCGAACGAGCACCTTATTAGGCAAAAGCAAATCGTACGCATAGCTCGGGCTTATATTATAAAGTCATGCCGCTGCTTTTACCGCTTTTGGCTATAAGTCCTTAAAAAGGTTTGCTTCCAGCCTTATCTTAAAAGCTTTGTTAATCAGCTTTTGGCTTGCTCGCTCGTTTTTTTCTACCGGTTTTTTTGTATATAAGGAAAAGGTTTTAAGTTCAATTCCTTCCTTTATATACCATACTTAATAAGCTGTAAGTCCGTTTATCGCAATTATTCCAATATTATTATCCTGCTTAATTTTATAAATAGGAAACCTGTATTACCTGCGTATTTAATGCTCGAAATCTCTAATAATACGGAACGCCGTTTTTTGTCTACGATCGGCTATTAAAAAGGCGAAAAACTTCCTACTATATTCGTTTTTATCACCAGGAGCTAATTAAAGCCATCATACCTTAAAAAATAATCGAAATAATCTTACAGGATACGCTAAAAGGGTTTAAGAGCTCGGCTTTCGGGCGTACGTCTGGAAATCACTTAAAAGGCGTATACGTAAGCATATGTTTTATATTTTAAACGTGCCGTCCGATTAATCATAACGTTCTTAGCGTTTTTAACGAACGATTTTAATGTTACAGGTTCTAAGTGCCCAAACCTAAGGTGCCAAAGATCTTATATTCTATTACGAGAACGTAGGTAATCTCTCGATCGCCGCTACGGCCTTCCTTTCTTTTTTTTACTAATTGTTAAAAATATTAAGACGTTTACCGGGTTCTACGAAATTACTGGTAAAATATTCGAGTAGGAAAATAACGGTTATATTTAAGGAAAGCTAAGTTATATACTCGAATAAACTTCGCAAAAATAACGTTTTTGGTAATCTTTCTCTTTTTAAAGAAGTAATCCAACCCGTAATACCAAATCCTAACTTTGCAAAGCAAATTTTCCGAAACGATATTAACGTAAAAACTATCTACTACCACCACATCGTTAAAAATAAAATCATGCTTTAGCTTTCTAAAAGCTTCAAGTAATACTCCCTTAATTACCCTTTACCCTTTGCCGTTAATCGGTATTGCTAACGTTCCGGCCTTTATTATTTCCCCTATAAAATCAGGTACAAAAAAGCCAAGGACGAACAAGTCTCAGGTATTTACCAAATACCTTGCTCTACGGTTATCGATTAAGGTAAACTGTAATAAAGGATGCTTACCGAAATAAATGGTAATATAAATCTCTAAAATGAAATTAAGGGCATTTAAGGTATAGGGGTCGATAAGCGCCGTAATAGCGTTGCCGAATTAGGTATTGATATTGGTATTAGGCGTTAATCGTTTCATAACCTCACGGATTAATTCCTTCCACTTAGGAAACATCTAAAGGTTATCGCAGAACTTCTTTCACCTGCTTTGCTTAAAGCGTTTACGGATCCCTTCCTGCTTTTCAGGGCTAACGTAACAAATCCTTCAAATAGTTACTCCCGTAATTACGAAACGCAAAATAACATAGTTAATAAGCTCTTATCGATGGATCTTATCTAACGTAGCAAAACAGGAACATTTGTTGCCGTTACCCCTATTCTTAAACGCCTTTAACAAAGAAAAATTTTCATCCGGTTAAGGCGACGATCCCGATTCAAAAAGTAATCCTTACGTTAACGTAACGAAAATTCCAGGATCTTTAATCTCGGCCCGTAACTTATTTTCGTAACACATAGCCGAAAACCAAGCGCCTAATTTTTTTAAGGTCATAGTAAGCCTGCTAAGCGAATCATCCCGAATAAAGTTAAAAAGCTCCCTTTAGCCCCAATCTAATACGAAGCGCTTCGTTACAGCGCTCAGGAAATCCTTTGCCGCGAACGGTCCCTTAATTTCCTTAAGGTTATATACCTTCGCCTAAGTATAGGCGGAAAACCAGGTCCGTTACAATTAAATCAGGCTTCATATAGTCCACCTCGGCTAAGCGCAGGGCTTTACGGTATTTTTCGCGCACCGTCGTAATAGTACTTAGATTAAAAAGAACGAATTAATCCTTTAACTTTCTAAACAAGTCCTAAACCGTAGTTTTTCCTTAAATAACCAAAATGGCTTGGGCGTTTTTAAGAATCTAGGTTTCCACTATTGCGCTGATCTACGTTTAGATGTTAATATATTTGGCGTCGATCTTGAAAGCTTCCCGGGATTCTTCTCGGATATCCTTTACAAGGCGCCTAAAATTTGTCTTATATTGCTTTTTCAAATCTGCGGCTTTCAGTTCCTTAAAAGCTTCGCGCGTAGAGCTACGCTGATCGGAATTATTATGGATATCTTGCTATACGGCCAAAGCCTTCGTATATTACTTCCTTAGTCGCGCGTTAACTTCTTCGGTATATTCCTCGAGCGTAAGGAGCTTCCGAAGGCGGTAGAACGATCAACATCCGGTGTATCTGGGTTAATTAGGTACCAAACGCCGCGTAAAAAAGCGTTAAAACGCAAGGATAAAAACCAGTTGGGGTAACTAAAGCGATCCTTAAGGATTACATCTTTGGAAATGGGATCGTCGGACATATTAAAGGCAGTATGGTATTTTAGATCAATAGAAAAGAAGTTACGATCAGCTTAACTGCAGCTATCTTGCGCAGCTAAAGCACCGAGTTCATAACTGTTATAGTTGAGCTGATCGCGGAAAAGGTTTCATAAAATTGTGGAAAGTGTAAATTGTCATGGATCGTTCGTGCTCTAGTGAGCAGTGATTAGAAAGCTCTATATATATACTTGTGGGAGCCCCACAACAACGTTGTTGTGGGGTGCCTATAGGTCCTTGGGGCTTGATGACTAAGCAAGCAACCCCTATTCTGCGACATAGCTATTAATAAAATTATCGATGCTAACCATATTCGCCGCCGTTTTGCAAACGTTTAGCCGGTTTACAATTAATTTCCGCCCGTCCTTTAGCGTTTTATCGTATTTTAATATTCGTCTGTAATTATTTTTAACACTTAGCTTTACTGTATAATTTTAAGTTATCGGATTTTAATCGCCTTTAAAATTAATATAAATATTTTACTTTCCATTAAAAAATAACGGACGCTTTACGTACGTCTTCAAGAACCCTATAACCTGTTACGTTAAACGATCTTCCTTCGGTTACTTCGAATAAAATTAATAAACGCCGACAACCCAGTATTTAATTTCCGATAACGTACCACACAAGCTCGCGGTCCACACAAGCTCGCGGTCCACACAAGCTCGCGGCTCGTTTTTTAGCACCTTGCAATAACAAACTCAAATAACTTAACAACAACACATCGCATTAATTAAAATCAATCGGATTCTTCTTCGCTAGACGTATCTGCAACTTCTACACAAGTACGCGCATTATGTCCGGGCTTGCCGCAGACGCCACACTTCCGTTCCTTAATCTTAACCCTCTTGCGACGACCCCTTCCAGCTGCTGTTGGCTACATTTTTTACTATCTTTTTCTTTTTGGGCCAAAAAAGCTTATCCCTTTTGTATAATAAATATTCCTCCTTCTTAAAAACGTTTGTTTTTAATCCTACGACGTTTGCTTAAAATATAGTTCGTTTTACGTAATTGGGCAGCTTTTTTCCGAAGAAAAACATTTTTGTACAAAATTAACAAACAACTTTTAGTTAAAAAATAAACCGATTTAACCATTTTAGTTAACGAATCACTTTATTAGTTTCCAATCTTTTTTTGCAAGTAACGTAATTGTCGCGTTACTTCCTTAATATTTTTAGAAGTTTTCGCGGGCGGGAAATAAATGGAACTGGCAGAGGTCAGCAGGGAGATGGTCGGCATAAGCACAATTAGAGGAATCTTTAATTCGGAAAAAACGTTATTAGATCGAATAAAACAAACCAGCTTTTGAAAATCCAGATTTAATATTATCAGACGTCATGGCAATTTGGAGCGCGTCGTAAAAACCGGCGAGAAAATCTTCTTTGGCAATATAGGTGTAATAACGTCGCATTAGGTCTTCGATATAACGCGAATAAACGCGTTTTAAAACAGAAAAACAAGATACATCAAGAGGTTAAAGCCGATACGAAAAATACGCGGGCATACAAAGCGTGATAATGTTGTTATTGGCGCAGTATTCTTCGAATTCTATCGAATAATAGCTTTCGTAGCCGTCGAGAATAAGAAAACGTTTCGAACCTTTCGTACGCGTCCGAATATGCTTGTCAAAATGCTGGATCCATTCGAAACCCAATTTATTTGTTGTCCAGCCATTATCAGTTAATGCGATTTCTAATCGGCTGCTGGCGGAGGGTTGTCGCGGTACCAGGACTCAAAATAATTTTCCCCCGCCATAATAACAAATGGCGGCACAGCCCAACCTTGGGAATTAACAGCCTGGATAACTGTAACCTATTCTTTATTCCCTTGTTGCGCTTAGTTAGGTTTTTTACGTTTTTCGGCACTGGTAATTTCTATACCCGTTGCCATAAAAAGCCCTATCAAAAATCCAATCTCGTCGAAGTTGTAAATATCCTTTTCTGTAATGCCGTACTTCGCGATTATAGCCCGAACAAGCTCGAATTACTTGCGAAATGCTTCTGGATCTTCGGATAAAACCCGTTAATAATCGATCTTTCGATTTAAACGTATATAAAGTTTTTGTTGCCGTCTAACAAAGTTCGACACCCAGTTAATTCCAACGCGTATCGCAACGCGTTAAGCAAGCAGCAGATTTGCCATATCTTCAACGTGCTAAAGTCGGACAGGAAATGCTCGCGCATCTAGGTTAAAGCTTCTTTCGACAATGGATTTCTCTTCGGTCGGCGTCAATTTTCGCAGATGGGGATAATATGGGCTCGGGCGCATCTGCCACGATATCGGGCCTTCAAGGTCGTTTCGGCAATTTCGTATATAGAACTAAGCTTCTTGAAACTAAGTTTTGGAGTTTGTTTCTTAGCCTGAACGGCTAGATTCAATCTAGATTCTTTTATAAGACGTTCTATATTGTTGGTGTTATGTAATAAATTAACAAAGATGAACAATTGGAATGCTAAGAAATTTGGGCCGCAAGCTTATATGGGCCGCGAGCTTACGTTGCTATAAGAAACCCTATTAAAAATTCAGTCTCGTCGAAGTTGTAAATATCTTGTTCTACGATACCGTATTTCGCGATTGTAACCCGAACAAGCTCGAACTACTTGCGAAATGTTTCTCGATTTTCGTATAGGACCCGTTAATAATCGACCTTCCGATGTAAACGCGTTTAAAGCTTTTTTTGCCATTTAACAAACTTCGACGTCTAGCTAAGTCCAACGCGTTTCGTAACGCGTTAGGCCAGCAGTATATTGGCCATATCTTTAACGTACTAAAGCCGGGCGAGAAACGCTTGCGTATTCAGATTAAGGATTCAGTCGACAATCGATTTTTTTTTCGGCCGACATCAATCTCTGCAAGGGAGAGGTAGTACCAGCTCGGGCGTATCTACCGTTGGATCGCGCTTTTAAGGTAGTATGCGGTACTTCATAAATAAAATTAAGCCTTCTGTAACTAAGTTTCGGGTTTCGTTTTTTAGCCTGAATAGCTAGGTTCATCCTCGCTTCTTTTGTAAGGCGCTCCATATTGTGGTTGTTGAGAAATGGGCAATTGAAGATGTGTTGTTGGAAAGGCTGAAAAAAGTGTCCCGCTCACTTGTGTGGGACGTTACCGTAACGGTTATTAAGAGCGACATCAAAATAAATCTTTTTTTCAAATAAATAGATAGTTTTTTAATGCTTTCGTATAAGGTGCCAGTTATTAGGATATTTAGTGATAAAAGCGTAAACTTCTCGTATATTCTTAAGCGTTCTTCTTGCTGGTATAGGTATACTTATTAAATTTGTCGTCAGATATTACCTCTATCTCGTACTTCTATTCGTATACTCCCCATTACATAGGTGGAAATAATAAGATAATAAAAAGACTATGTTTTAATTTAGATAATATATCCTATTTATTAAAAATTACTTAAATAAAATAAGGCTAACGAAATAATAATAAAATATAACACCGTTTAACGTTACATTTTTTACGTATTACCAATAACTCTACATAAAATACATATAACTATATAAAGGTATAAAAATCTGGATTCTCGTATACTATCGAAATCTACGTAGAGACATGTAAGTATATATGTACGAAAATCTGGCAGGTGTGCTCGGACCATTGTAACCTCTATTATAACTGTTATCGGCTTTACTAATTATTAAACTTAATCGTACGGTTTCTATTAATAATAATATCGTAAAATATATAACGTTCCATATAAGCTCACGGGACACATAAGCTCGCGGAACATTTTTTCCAATATTCCAAGCACCTAATTTTAATTACCTGTTTTCAATAACCATAATATGGAGCGCTTTATAAAAGAAGCGAGAATGAACCTAGCCATTCAGGCTAAAAAACGAGATCCGAAACTTAGTTATAGAAAGCTTAATTTTATTTATAAAGTTCCACAATTTACCTTAAAAGCGCAATTTAACGGTAAACGCGTCCGAGCCGATATTATCCCTTATCTGCGAAAATTGACGCCGACCGAAAAAAATTCCATTGTCGAAAGAATCCTTAACCTAAATGCGCGAACGTTTCCTGTCCGACTTTAGTACGTTGAAGATATGGCTAATATACTGCAGGCCTAGCGCGTTACAAAACGTGTTGGAATTAACTGGGCGTCGAACTTTGTTAGACGGCAAAAAAAACTCCAAACGCGTTTAAATCGGAAGATCGATTATTAACGGGTTGTACGCGAAAATTTAAAAACGTTTCGCAAGTGATTTAAACTTATTCGGGTTACAATCGCAAAGTATAGCATTACAGAAAAGGATATTTACAACTTCGACAAGATTAGATTCTTGATAGGGCTTTTTATGGTAACGGATATGGTAGTTACTAATGCCGAAAAACGTGGAAAACTTAAATAAGTGCAATAAGGGAATAAAAAATAAGTTATAATTATCCAGGCTGTTAATTTCCAAGGTTAGGCTATACCCTTATTTGTTATTATAACGGAAAAAAATCATTTTTGGTTCTAGTACCGCGATAACTTATTGCCAGCAGTCGATTAAAAAATCGTATTAAATAATAATAGCTAGATAATAAATAATTTAAGTTTCGAATGGATCCAGCATTTTAACAAGCATATTCGGACGCGTACGAAAGGTTCGAAACGTTTCCTTATCCTCGACGGCTACGAAAGCCATTATTCGATAAAATTCGAAGAATACTGCGCCAATAATAATATTATTACGCTTTGTATAACTGCGTATTTTTCGTATCGGCTTTAACCTTTTAATATATCTTGTTTTTCTGTTTTAAAACGCGTTTATTTGCGGTATATCGAAAACTTAATACGACGTTATTATATTTATATTGCCAAAGAAAATTTCCTCGCCGGCTTTTACGACGCGTTCCAAGCTGCCATAACGTCCGATAATATCAAATCTAGATTTGTCAAAACTGGTTTTATTCTATTCGATCTTGATAACGTTTTTTCTGAATTAAAGATTCCTTTAGTTGTGCCTACGCCGACCGTCTCCCTGTTAATCTCTGCCGGTTCCATTCGTTCTCCGCCTGCGAAAACCTTTAAAAATATTAAGGAAATAATAAAGTAAAAACGTTATATATAAAGAAAAATTGGATATTAAGGTGGTTTGTTAAAGGTCGTTAAATTGGCTGGTTTTTTGATAAAAAGTAACTTGTTATTTTTGTACGAAGTTATATTTTTTCGGGAAAAGAACGTTTAATTGCGCGAAACGAACCATATCTTAAGCAAACGTCGTAAAACCAAATACAAACGTCTTTAAAAAGGAGAAACACTTACTATATAAGAGGGATAAGCTTTTCTGGCCTAAAAAGAAGGGGGTGGTGAAAAAAATGCAACCAATAGTAGCTGGAAGGGGTCGTCGTAAGAGGGTTGAGACCAAGGAACGGAAGTGCGGCGTCTGCCGCAAGCTCGAGCATAATGCGCGTACTTGTGACGAAGTTGTAGATACGTCTAGCGAAGAAGAATCCGATTGATTTGAATTAATGCGATGTGTTGTTGTTGAGTTATTTGAATTTGTTGTTGCGAGGTGCCAATAAGTGTTCCGCGAGCTTGCGTGGGACGTTATACTAAAATAATAATTATATATCATAATAATAAATATCGATTTAAGTAACTAACTAAATTATATTACAAGCTGGAATTATTTAAACCATAAAAATAATCAACGTATATATCTTATTCTTAGCTCGATCCTAATTACAGTAATCGAATTGTGACGGCTATGAGCTTAACCAACTATTAAACCTAGTCGTACGGTTTATATTGGCAGTAGTATCGTGGAAATCTAAGTAATAAAGTTAGAGTTACGTCTAGTAATAGCAGATATAGATCTGGGTAACCAAGTTGTATTGCAAGTTGAAGTTATTTAAACTATAGAAATAACGATCGTATATATCTTTAGCCATTTCAGATAGATTAAAACATTTATTCAAATCTATCATCATAGATTTGAAATGGATGAAGATATTTATTTAAATCCATCGCCATAGATTAAGATGGCTTAAGATATTTATTTAAATCCATGTTACGTAATCCTTATCGTAGGTGGGGCGACTATTTTCAGAGGCCAAAACCTAGTCAGGTCGTAATACGATCCCTTTTCCTCCAGATCTTTGCCCTTAAAGATTTCTTTTGGTAAGTCTCTCTTCATTATGTCGGGTCGCACGGCTAATCGTAAACCTCGCAGTCGTCCTAATCAGAAAGAAAGCACTGCTTTTTTCGCCGCTCACATCCGAACCTTTGGTTTTGAAGTAATGCGTATACGCCTTGTTTCAAAAATAGCTTAACCTGTAAGATAATCGAAGACCTCCGACTTAGCGACGAATATATCCGATACCTTAACTGCTGGTGCAACGGGTCTGGCGTTCTCTTATCTTTTTTCGATAATGTTAGCCGTAAAAAGACCGTTTTGATCGTGCATAACAGGCAGCCAAAAACCTGCTGGTTAAGGCGCAACAGGATATGCAAAACGCTTTTGCTAAGATGATAAAGGTTATATCTCGTTTGGCTGGGCTGGAAAAATAACAAGTTATGCTTCGGGAAAAGGTATCCGACTTAATTCGTCGTAGGGTAGCTTTTTTGGACGTGTTAGAAATATAGGAACGGCTTAAAGAAAAATAACGTTAATTATCCGCCGTTATTAACCCGCTAAACAGGGAAACCTTTTATTCCCTGCAATGTTTTACTTGGTCTGATTTTAATTTTGGCGCCGTCGATGCTGGTGAAAGCTTTTTAAGAGGCGCTGGATATTCGTAAGGTTTTTCGCGGGTTCCTAGATATTTTCGGAATTTGGGGAATCTTTCTACTTAACTAGGTACTAGGTAAGTCCCTTTTTTTAGCGTACATTTAATATTTTTTCTGCTTTATAAACTGGTAAATTTTTTTATAACATTTTCGTCTTGTTCCGTATTAAATTTGATTATATTTGCTACTAACTTTAATAGAGAAATATGAAAAATCGGATAAAGCTTGATTTTTAGTAATACCTTTAATTTATAGTTATTTTTTGAAAATCTTTTAACGATTTTATATGGGTCGATATATTTAAAATCGAGTTTTTTGTTTCGTTTTTTGGTTTAGATATTTTTGGTAGCTAGGTAAACCATCTCTTCCTCCGAAAAGGTTGGTCCCTTTAACTTTTTTTTATTGTAATATTTGCTTATTTAGTTGCATACAAATTTAAGCTTTGATTTTATTTCTGCGGACAGTTGTTTCAACTGTTTTAAAGTAAGAACTGCTTTAACGTTAGCTAGTTCATCTTTATGTAAATCCCGATAAGCTTTAGGTGTAAAACTAAAATTGGCAGTTGCTGGCGTTGTTTTAATGCTTTTGTAATAGCTGGTATTATAGGCTAGCTATGCAACTAGTAACTTTTCGATCCAGTTATTTTGTTCGTAATTAATATAGTATCGTAGATACGTTCTTAGCGTTTGGTTGGTTCTTTCTGTTTATCCGTTTGTTTGGAGTTTAAATACGCTGGATAATTTATAATTTAAAACTATTCCCGTGAAAACTTTGTAAATCCCTAAAATATATTTAAGAAAAATATATGCGAGTTGTTTTGTATCGATATCTTCGTTATGAGGTAAAAAATAAGAAAATTTCGTGAACTGATCGACGATAACGAAAATGCTATATCGTTGTATTCCTATAACGGGATCTTTTAATAAAGCACGCTTAGTGATAAAGTTAAATATAATCGAATCTTATGGTCGTTTAGAGACTGGTAATAGTTGTAATTTTCCGTAAGGCTTATATCGTCGTACCTTTACTTTCGCGCAAATATCGCATTATCGTATTATTCTTTGCACTATACTTTTCATTTTAGGAAAGTAATATATCCGTTATAAACGTTTTAAGGTTTTATAAACCTTTAAGTGTTTATATACCGGATGTTCGTATATATCCCATATCAGATTCTTTTGTAAGTTTTAGCGCATCTATGTTTTGTTTGTTTAGTGCTTTAGTAACTAATTAGCATTATATTGTTAAATGCGTTGATGTATATCAGGTAATATCGCTCGTATTGCAGCAATTCGTCGCTGTTTTAAATATTTTTCGGGTATAATATCGAAGATTATCTGCTGTACCTTAACCTTAGGTTCTTTTAGGGTAGGTCGTTTGCTTAACGCGTTTGCTTTGCCACTTTTTAATCCTTTTTGATAAATAATAACGTAATCTAATTCAAAAAAGCTTTTTACGTAACGTAATTGTTTTCTGACAAGTTCTCGTATCGTAGAAAAGTGTATAATATTTTTATAATCCGTATATACCTTGATTTGGTACATATTACCTTTAAGATAATGCCTGAATTCTTTAAAGGCGTTAACGATAACTAGGAATTCCTTATCGTAAATAGGGTAACTTAATTCGGCTTTATATAACTTATAGGAATAAAATGTAATAAGGTAAAGTTTTTCTTAATCGTTTCGTTATTTAATGATAGTATTTAAGGTATAATCCGAAATGTCGGTTTTAAACTTAATTAATCGCTTTGGGTCGTATATAATTAATACTGGTTTATTAGTAAAGGCGTCCTTAATTTGTTAAAAAGCTATTTCCTCCTTTAGAGTTTATTTAAATAGTTTATCCTTTTTGGTAAGTTCCGTTAATAACATAGCTATTCTGCTAAAATTGCCTATGAATCGTCGGTAATAATTAATGAATCTAAAAAGTGCTTATATCTTTTTAACGTTAATAAGTTATGCTAAATATGTAACTGCTGATAATTTTTAAAGATATATCCGAATTTGTCCTAACGTAATAATATATCTTAAATATTCTATTTTTTATTTATAAAAAGAGCTTTTCTTAATATTAATTAAAAATTGAACGTCTTGTAACGTTTATAAAACTTAATAAACGTATTTTCCGTACTTTTTTTCCGTTTTCGAATAAATAAAAATGTCTTCGAGGTAATAGACAACAAAAATATCCAAATATTCTTTTAATACATAATTTATTATCTGTTAAAAAGTTACTAGTACGTTAGTTAATGCAATAGAAGTAATTAAATATTCGTACAAACTATATTTCGTTCTAAAGGCAGTTTTTTATTCGTATCCTTCCTTAATCCGAATTATATTGTAGCTATTTCGAATATCGATAGCTGTAAACCATTCTGCTCCGTATAGGCGATCTTTTATTTCGGTAATCAATAGCAACGGCGTTCTGTTTTTAACGGTAATGTCGTTAAGTTGTCGATAATCAACCATTAGTCGAAGCTTTCCCCCTTTTTCGGTACGAAGAACATAAAGTATCCGGCTGGTAATTTGGAACGTCGAATTCATCCTTTTCGAAACTTTTTTTCGAGGTAATCTCGGAATGCATATAGTTTTATATAGTTTAAATTATATATCGGATAAAAGTGTTACGGATTGGGAGTACCGTGACAGCTCCAGTATATATACAGCTGCAAGCACCAGAATGATTGCCACAATTGCGATCATTCCGCCAATCTTTTGCCCCTAGCGCAACGGTATGGTGCAGCCGTAACAAAAAGGTAGTACTTTTACCATTTTTAAAGATTATTTCGTAATTCCATTCGTTATGCTGTGGTAGTTTGGTATTAAGTTTTTTGCTAAATAACTTGTCGTACTTATAATACTATAAAAATATTTTAGTTATCTATTTTAGTAGCTTTTCAAACGGTCGTTTTAAATAGTTATTTATTTACTTAAATTTTGCTTTAAGGTTAGCGATAATACGTCCTATTTTTCGGTTATACCCTTTTTTTAATATGCCGTATTGCTTTTAGTAATAAAGTTTCTACCGTTTCCTTATGCCTGTATTCGTTTACCTTATCGATCGAATGTTAAAATCTTTCGTTGTTTAGCTCATCGTTAAAAAGTAAATCGTAATCCATTTCTCAAATTTTTTAGTTAATAGCCGGGTTATACTGTTTTAATTATAACAAACCTAAGATTAAATCGAAATCCTTTATAGCAATAACGTCGAAATTAATAGTTTATTTTTTTTTCTTCGACAAAGATTTAAAAGTAGTTAAATTCGTATCGAACTTATCCGTCGTTGTAGCTAAATATTTAACCTTCGGCATTTTCGACCTCGTAAAAATATTTCTTATCTTTTCATAATAACTATAATTTATTAATTACTTTTTACAGCGATATAATTGTCTTTTATCGCGCCGCAGTTTATAAATACGGTATATCGCTTATTTTTAATTCGTATTTATATCGTAATAGGTTTCTTTCGTACTGTTTTTATCGCGTTTAAAGCCCTTTTAAGGTATTACTGTCCACTTTTGTCTTTTTTACCAGCTTAAGGCCCCGTTACAAGTAATTTAGATCTTTTAGGTTATTTTCGAGTTATTAAATTCTTTTTTCGAACCTTTTATTTTCATTTTAAATCTATTTTAACTGCTTTTTTTTGCAAACGTAACGTTACTGTTAAGTATTCCATTTGGCTTTGGATCGTTTCTTTAATAATGTATTTTGGCTTTGGGGTTTTCCAACTTTAATTCGAAAAGGAACGAATTTCCTTTTATATAGCTAATCGCTTTTCTGGATCCTCTATAAAGGCTAGCTAAATCTATAGATCGGTAATTATTTTTTAGTAATACTTTTTTATTCTTCTTTAGGTCAATTTTTTATACGTTTAATAATTGCATTATTCGTAATAGCATTAAGGTTTATATACAGGGCAATATTTTCCTTCTAGCCAGCTCCTAGTGGCTGCCAGCTTGTCGATCTTTTTTATCGTTGCCATTTTACGTATATGGCGGTACCACTTTTAATCTCTAAGATCGCTTCCAGTTCGATTCTTAAAATCAAAACCTTATCGCTACATGCGCGTAATTCGTCGCGCGATATATTTTTTCTCGTTTTTATATACCTCGCACTGCGGTCGTCGACAGCTCACCGCATGGAGCTTTCCGTGCCGATCGGGTTCTCCTAGGCACAGGTTCTTGTCCCATCCTCGGTATTCCTTTAACCATGCGTTAAGCACTAACTGGTTGTTTTTCTGTTGTTATTTTTGCTGTCGATTGTCGATTTTCACAGCCTTAGCGATGTATTTGTCAAGTGCGCTAGGTCGTTCGATTTTGATGATTTCGTCTTTAACATCGTCCTTTAGTCCCCTGTAGAAGACGTCGATTAAGGTATCGTCTTCGTCGTCCACCTATCCTACCTTGGTTATAAGGTTCCGGAATTCGACTGCGTATTTGGAAGCTGGTTCCTTTTGTTTAAGCTGTAGAAGATTTTGTGCAGCTTTTCATTCTGCGTCCAGGTTGTCGAAGTTATTCTTAAGCCTTTGTTCGAAGTTGGCGTAACTTTTAAAATCTTTTCAATGGCCATTTCCTAGTGGTCTTCCGTATTCTCTAGGTAGCTTCGCAGCGTAGGCTCGAACTAATTTAAAGCGTTCCTTTTTAGAAATCCCGCCATAACAAGGATCCTGTCAGCGTCGCCTTCGACCTTTTCCAGTCGTAAATACACTTTGGCCTGGATTAGGAATCTCTGGACGTTTCTTATGCTATTATAGGGTTCGGGTTTTTTAATTTTGAGTCTTGGGGTAACTGCCGCCACTGAATCGGCTGGAACGGCGGTAGCTTAAGCAGTAAGCTACTAAATACGGGCTTTAAATTACTGGATACGTTTTTGCAGCTGCTAGGCTAGGGTAGGGACGGTAGCTTCGGTACTGGTCGACATTCTGACAGTATTAAATATTGCTTAAAATCTAACGATATTACTAAACAAAAGCTTATAACGTATAACAGCTATAAGCTTAACCAATTATTAAACCTAGTCGTACGGTTTATATTAGCAATAGTATCGTAAAAAATTAAGTAATAAAGTTATAATTACGTTTGGTAATAGCAGATATAAATTTACGTAACCAAGTTATATTGCAAGCTGAAGCTATCTAAATTATGGAAATAACGATCGTATATATCTTCAGCCATTTTAGATGGATTAAAATAGATTAAGACATCCATTTAAATTCATTACCATATATTTAAAATAGATTAAGATATCCATTCAAATCCATCACCATAAATTAAGATGGGTTAAGACATCCGTTCAAATCCATGTCACGTGATCCTTATCGCAGGTAGGGCGACTGTCTTCAAAGGCCAAGACCTGGTCAGGTCGTAACACGAATTGCTTCGAACTATTGCCCTGGCTCGACCGGCTCGAGACGCTAAGTCCTCTTTAGCCCAATTAAACATATTAAGCCCGTTCGAGCCAGTTACGTAACTCGAAACTTACGTCGGAGATGCGTTCCACATCCTCCGACCGTCTGCTGACGAGCCAAGCCTTCCGGCCATAATACTCGTTATCGACGATTGGAAAATGCAGGACATATCTCCGATAAGTAATATCGTATTATATAACTAGTTTAATAAACACTTTTAATTTTAGAAAAACTTAGCAACTTAAACCAATTAAAGTAGGAGAATATCTGAAAAATTCTTAGAAAACGTAATTGCCGTTTAAATACTTAAACCAGTTTAAGTACTCTAAATAATAAATAAAATATATACATTTGTTATTCGCTATAATCCTAATAATACTAAATTATAACTATAACTTAGTTACTTAAATTACAATCTAACTATTACTAAACGTAATTATTCTTATGTATTGCTTAAAGTTTTACGGTATTACTGCTAATATAAGCCGTACGACTAGATTTAATAGTTAGTTAAGCTAAGAGCCGTTATATAAGCCAATGCTGTGACGGCTATAGGCTTAACCAACTATTAAACCTAAGTCGTACGGTTTATGTTGGCAGTGGTATCGTGGGAATTTAAGCAATGAAGCGATAGTTACGTTTGGTAATAGCAGATGTAAATCTAGATAACCAATTGTTATTATAAGCTGGTGCTATTTAAATTATGGGAAATAATGAACGTATATATTCTTTTATTAGTTCGACTGGCTCGAACCGGCTCGAAGGTTTTTTTTTTTTTTTTTGGTAGTTGAGCTTTTTCGAGTTTATCGTGCCGTTTCCTTGGCTCGACTGGCTCGAAGTACTAACGCCAATTAAACGCTGCGAACCTATCAAGCCAGTTACGTGACCTTGGAACCTATATCGGAGATGCGTTCCATAACCTCCGACCGTTTGTAAATCGAATTAAGGCCTTTGGCCATAAAACGATTTCCCTCCTTTTAGGATCTTTGCTCTTAAAGATTAATTTGTTTATCGCATTTGTTTGGTAAATAACTTCCCCTTTTTTATATCATTTTTCTAATATCCAACTACTATGTTAAGTCGTATCGAGAAACAGAAATCCCGCAAGCGTAATAACGCTTTGGTTTTATCAAAAAGAATTTATACCTTTAGTTTTGACATATCCGCGTTTCTTGTTCGCGCTGCAAATCTGAAGGAAAAACTTGTAAAGCTTATCCTAATTCTGGAAAGTGCGCTTGCTGTACCGAGTACAGTGGTCCTTGTAATCTATTCGGGCCTTTCGAAACCGAATATAACCGTTTGGTCGTTAAAAAGGACGGTCTTAAATTTTAAGAATGTCTTGCCGAAGAGGAACTTTTTCGGGTTTAACAATAATTGAATAAGTTACTCGGCCGCTTAGGTCGTCTGCGAAGCCAAAAGAAACTTTTACGCAAGCGTAGGATCGAAATGCTGTATAAAGGTATTGAAGGTACGGAGGCGATAGAGGAATTCGAACGTTTGGAGCGAAAGCAACAACAGTTGGAAGCTGAGGTTGCGTCAGCACAAACCACCCTGCCCGCTAACTGGCCGTCTGGTGACCTAGATTGGAGTGCTCTTATTCCTAGCGCTTCCGGCGTTGCTGGTGAAAGTTCTTTAGGAAGCGTTGGACGCTCGTAAGGTTCTTCGCGGGTTTCCAGGTGTTTTCGGAGTCTAGGTAATCTTTCCACTTAACTAGGTACTGGGTAAGTCCCTTTTCTTTGCGTACAGTGGGGGTGCAAAAGTCTCAGTAAATTTCTGCACGCTCCACAAAATCGCGTAATTCT
Organism: Monosporascus sp. mg162; assembly: GCA_004155945.1. Taxonomy (NCBI): domain Eukaryota; kingdom Fungi; phylum Ascomycota; class Sordariomycetes; order Xylariales; genus Monosporascus; species Monosporascus sp. mg162. The sequence continues at coordinate 19,309 of QJNY01000621.1, forward strand.
TCTACTTCACCACCAGTACCCTTCATACGTCAATCATGAGTAGACAGCTTAATTTAGGTCCAATTACTTCCCGAAAAGAATGGTTACCTTATACGAGAACAAGATGGAAGGCCGAAAAAGATTTAGGCGAAGACTTTACCGAAATCGCGAAAAAATACGGAGTGTCACCTACCACCGTTTGGGGCGTCTGTGGTCGATATACGCGTTAAAATTCAGCCCAATCTTCGCTACGTTCAGATCGTCTACGTAAGCTTCGGCCGGTCTATGAAAGACATATATGGCGATCTATTAAGTCTGATCCTTTTATATCAATCGCTGATCTTATCGAATTATGTTGCCCCCATATTTTTAGGTAGACTTTGACGCGGTAACTTCGCGAAAAGGGGATAATGCACCAACGCGTATTTCAACGGCCGTTTTTGACTCCGGAACATGCGAAACGAAGGCTTTTTTAGGCTCTGAAGTATCGTAATAAACCTCCCGAATAGTAACGTAAGGTTTTATTCAGTAACGAAACGAATATGGACCGTGGTTGCGGTAATCGGGCGCAGTAGGTTTTCTGCCGAAAAAGTCTTTAATATACCGTTTTTTCTTACCTTGATTGCTACGCTAATTACTAACCGTTTTCTTCGAAACAAAAGAATCCCGTTTATTACCCGAATATATACAGCCTCGATACAAGAAAACCGGCCAGACGCAAATATTCTGGAGTGGTTTCCGGTATGGAAAGCGGAGCTTTTTAGTAGCCCTCGATGGCGACCCCGAAGCCCCCCAGGGCGGAGTAACCGGCCGCGTTTATCGTAATTACCTTAACGAATACCTTCTCGGATACTTCGACGAAGACTTTATTTTCATGCAAGATAATGCTTCCGTTGATACCGCCCGAATCGTTAAAGAATAGCTTCGAACGAATATTATCGAAATGCTAAAGTGGCCCCCATATTCGCCCGATTTGAACCTTATCGAAAACGTCTGGAAATTACTGAAAGAACGTATCCAACGGAAGGAACCGAAACTTAAGTTATTCGGTAATACGCAAAAAGCGTTCGATTTACTTACTGCTATTATAATTACTGTATAAAAGGAGTTCGTAAAAGGTATGCTAAATAATCTAATAAATAGCATACCGAGGCGAATCGTAGCGGTAATCGCGGTTTAGGGCTGGTATACGAAGTATTAAAATAGCTTACCATATCCGCAATGCATTCATTTACAATTAATTAAATTAGCTAGCAATTTTATTAAGAATTGATGGAAAAACGTATAAGTGAAGTTGTGAAGGTGGTGGTGGAAAATATGGAGTGTGGAGACTAAACCGAGACTTTTGCACACCGACTGTACATCCAGTATTTTTTCTGCCTTGTAAACTGCTGCATCTTTTATAACTTTTTCGTTTTATCCCGTATTGACTTTGATTATATCTGCTGTTAACTCCAATAGAGAAATATGGAAAATTGGATAAAATTTGATTTTCGGCGGTAGCTCTAATTTATAGTTGTTTTCTAAGATTTTCTTAGCGATTTTGTATGGGCCGATATATTTAAAATCGAGTTTTTTATTTGGCCTTTTGGTTTAGATATCTTTAGTAGCTAGGTAAACCATTTCCCTTTCCGAAAAGGTTAATTCCTTTAATCTTTTCTGGTTGTAGTATTTGCTTGTCTGGTCGCGTACGAATTTGAGCTTTAATTTCATTTCTACGTATAACTGTTTTAGTTGTTCTGATATAAGAATTTCTTTAACGTTGGTTAATTTATCCTTATATAAATCTCGGTAAACTTTAGGTGTAAAACTAAAATTGGCAATTGCTGGCGTCGTTTTGATATTTTCGTGGTAACTAGTATTATAGGCTAGTTATGTAACTGGTAATTTTTCGACCTAGTTGTTTTGTTCGTAGTTAATATAGCATCGTAAATACGTTTCTGAAGTTTGGTTAATTCTTTTTATTTATCCGTTTGTTTAAGGTTTAAATACGTTGGATCATTTGTAATTTAGTCCAAGTTAAGCTATTAATCTTTGCTAAAATTTCGAAGTAAAGGTAATACCTTTATCCAAAACAATTTCCGTTAAAAGTCCGTAGGTATTAAAAATATATTTAAGAAAAATATATGCGGATTGCTTTATATCGGTATCCTTATTATAAGATAAGAAATAAGAAAACTTCGTAAATCGATTAACGATTACGAAAATACTGTCGTAATATATTTCTATAGCTGGATTTTCTAATAAAAAAAGCTTAATAATAAAGTTAAATGTAATCGAATCTTATAGTCGTTTAGCGATTAGTAATAGCTGTAATTTTCCGTAAGGCTTATATTATCGTACCTTTGCTTTAGCGCAAATATCGCATTATCGTATTACCCTTTATACTGTAGTTTTTATCTTAAGAAAATAATATGTTCGTTATAAACGTTTTAAGGTTTTGTAAATCCCTGGGTATCTATGTACCGGATGTTCGTATATATTCCGTATTAGATCCTTTCGTAAATTTTTAAGCACCTGTATTTTATCTGTTTAATACTTTATTAATTAATTAATATTATATTATTAGATACGTTAATATATATCAAGCGGTATTGCTCGTATTATCGCAATTTATCGCTATTTTAGACATTTTTCGGGTATAATATCGAAGATTGTTTGCTGTACCTTAGTCTTAGGTTCTTCCAGGTTAAATCGTTTGTTAAGTATATTTATTTTGCCCTTTTTTGATCTTTTTTCGATAAATAATAACATAATTAAATTTAAAAAGGCTTTTTACATAACGTAATTGTTTTTCGATAAGTTTTCGTATCGTAAAAAAATGAGTAATATTTCTGTAATCCGTATATACCTTAATTCAATGTATGTTACCTTTAAAATAATACCTGAATTCCTTAAAGGCGTTAACAATAACTAGGAATTCCTTATCATAAATAAGGTAATTTAATTCGGCTTTATATAACTTATAAAAATAAAATGTAATCGGATAAAGTTTTTTTTAATCGTTTCGATATCCGATTACAGCTTTTAAGACATAGTCCGAAGTATCGGTGTTTAGCTTAACTGGTCGTTTTAGGTCGTATATAATTAATACTGGTTTACTGGTAAAGGCGTTTTTAATTTGCTGGAAAGTTATTTTTTCCTTTAAAATTTATTTAAATAGTTTATCCTTTTTAGTAAATTTCGTTAATAGCATAATTATTTTGTTAAAATTGCATATAAATCGTTAATAATAATTGGCGAATTTAAAAACGTTTATATTTTCTTAATATTAATAAGTTGTATTTATTCCTTAACTGCTGTGAGCTTTTTAGAATCCATCTTAATATATTTAAGGGTAATAATATATCCTAGATATTTTATCTTTTACGTATAAAAGGTGCTTTTTTCGGCGTTAACTAAAAGATTAACGTTTTGTAGCGCTTATAAAACTTGATAAACGTGTTCTTTATGCTTTTTTTCCGTTTTCGAGTAGATAAGAATATCGTCGAGATAACAAATAACAAAAATATACAGGTATTCTTTTAATATATGGTTTATTATCCGTTAGAAGGTTACCGGTACGTTCGTAAGTCCGAAAAGCATAATAAGTTATTCGAATAATTCGTACTTAATCCTAAAAGTTATTTTTTATTTATTACCTAATTTAATCCGTATTTAGTTATACTTTTTTCATAAATTTAAAGATATAAACTATTAAGTTCCGTATAGACGATCTTTTATTTCGGTAATTAATGGTAATAAGGTTTTATCCTTAATAGTAATGTCGTTAAGCTGTCGGTAGTTAATAATAAGTTGTAATTTTCCGTTTTTTCTTAGTACGAAAAATATTAAGTATTTTGTTAATAATTTAAAACGTCATATATAATCTCTTCTTTTTAACTATCTTCGAGGTAATTATGTAATACTTTAAGTTTTATTTAATTCAGGTTATATATCGGATAAAAAGTAATACTTTTGCTATTTTCAAAAACTATTTCGTAATCTTATTCGTTATATTTTAATAATTTGGTATCGAGTTTTTCCCCAAATAACTTATCGTACTTATAATATTATAAAGGTACCTTAACTATCCATTTTGGTAACTTTTCGGACGGTCGTTTTAAATCGTTATTTATCTACCTGAATTTTGCTTTAAGGTTAGCAATAATACGTCGTATTTTTCGGTTGTACGCCTTTCTTTAATATACCGTATCGCTTTTGGTAATAAAATTTCTACCATTTTCTTATACCTATATTCGTTTACTTCATCGATCGAATGTTAAAATCTCTCGTCGTCTAGCTTATCGTTAAGAAATAAATCGTAATTTATTTCGTAAATTTTCTAGTTAATAACCGCGTTATACTGTTCTAACCATGGCAAACCTAGAATTAAATCCAAATCCTTTATAGCAATAACGTAGAAATTAATAATTTATTTTCTTTTTTCGATAAAGGTTTCAAGGTACTTAATTTCGTATCGAACTTATCCGTCGTCGTAATTAAATGTTTAACCTTCGGCATTCTCGACCTCGTAAAAGTATTCCTTATTTTTTCATAGTAACTATAACTTATTAATTACTTCTGGGGCGATATAATTACCTTCTGTTACGCCGCAGTTTACAAATACGGTATATTGCTTGTTTTTAATTCGTACTTATAACGTAATAGGTTTCTTTTATACTGTTCTTATTACGTTTAAAGCCCTTTTAAGATATTACTGTTTACCTTTATTTCTGCCAACCTGGAACCTTATCATAAGTAGCTTAGATCTTCTAAGTTATTTTCGAATTGTTGAATTCTTTCTCCAAGTTTCTTGTTCTCGTTTTGGATTTATTTTAATTCATTTTCTTACAGGCGTAATATTACTGTCGAATATTCCACTTGGTTTTGAAAAACTTTTTTAATAATATATTCTGGTTTTAGAATTCTTTAATTCGAAAAAAAACGAATTTCCTTTTATATAACTGATCGCTTTTTCAGGTCCTCCGTAAAGGCTAGCTAAATTTATAAATCGGTAATCATTTTCTGGTAATACTTTTTTATTCTTCTTTAGATCAATTTTTCCTACGTTTAATAATCGCATTATTCGTAATAGTACTAAGGTTTATATGCAGGGCAATACTTTTTTTCTGGCCAGCTCCTAGTGGCTGCCAGTTTGTCGATCTTTTTTATCGTTGCCATTTTACGTATATGGCGGTACCACTTTTAATCTTTAGGATCGTTTCCAGTTCGATTCTTAAAATTAAAACCTTATCGCTACATGCGCGTAATTCGTCGCGCGATATATTCTTTCTCGTCCTTATATACCTCGTACCGCGGTCGTCGGCAGCTAACCGCATAAAGCTTTCCGTACCGATCGGGCTTTCCTAAATACAGGTTTTCGTCTTATTCTTGGTATTCCTTTAACTATGCGTTAAGCAGTAACTGGTTATTTCTCTATTATCGTTTTTGTTATTCGTGGGAAAGTAACTTATCGTTATTTAGCTTTTTCCATCCTTCGTACTTTTATAATTATTAGGTAATAATAAATTTAATAAACCTAACTTCTATAATCTTTCGGGCTTTTACCTAAGATAATTTCTTTGCTTTTCTTATTTCTTATCGCACCTTAAATGCAGGGTTATCGTTATTTTTAACGCGGATTATACTCATCGTTTTTTTATCGCCAGGTTCCTTTTTGTACTAATTCTCAGGAACTGGAACCCAATATACGTTTTTCTTAAGGCTTTTATATTTTTGCGCAATATCTCCGAGCTTACCGCAATTATAACAGGTAACAAACTTTTTATCTTTCGACTGGATAGCTGCTAATTCCATAAATCCTAGCTAAATTCCAAAAAAGGTAAAAAACGTAAAGCGCCTTCGACCTTAATTAGTTCCTTAAAATTTGGACCGTAGGGCAAATTATTTACGTCGTTCTTGTCGTCGTTTAAATTGCTGAATATCGATTTTTACAACCTTAACGATATATTTATCGAATGCGCTAGGTCGTTCGATTTTAATGATTTCATCCTTAATATCGTTTTTCAGCCCCCTGTAGAAAACGTCGATCAGGGTATCGTTTTCGTCGTCGACCTATCCTACCTTGAACATAAGGTTTCTAAATTCGATTACGTATTTAAAAGCTGATCCTTTTTATTTAAGCTACAAAAGGTTTTACGCAGCCTTTCGTTTAACGTCCGGATTATCGAAATTATCCTTAAGCTTTTATTCGAAATTAACGTAACTTTTAAAAAGCTTTTTAATAACCGTTTCCTAATTATTTTCCATATTTTCCAGGTAATTTCGTAACGTAAACTCGAACTAATTTAAAGCGTCTCCTTTAAGGAATCCTGCTATAATAAGGACCTTATTAACGTCGTTTTTAATTTTCTTTAATCGTAAATACATTTTGGCCTGGATTAAAAAGCTTTAAACGCTTCTTATATTATCATAAAGTTGGGGTTTTTTAACCTTAAGTTTTGGAATAATCGCTACTAGTATGTAATCGGCTAAAAAGGCGGTAATTTAAGTAGCAAACTGCTAAAAACGGACCTTGAGCTGCTATACGCGTTCTTGCAGCTGCTAGGCTAAGATAAAAACGGTAATTTCGGTACTGGTCGACATTCTGACAGTATTAATATTACTTAAAGTTTAACGGTATTACTAAATAAAAACTTGCAACGTATAACAGCTATAGGTTTAACCAATTATTAAACCTAAGTCGTACGGTTTATGTTAGTAATAATATCGTAGGAATTTAAATAATAAAGCGATAATTACGTCTGGTAATAGCAAATATAAATCTGGGTAACTAATTATTATTGCAAGCTGGTGCTATCTAAACTATGGGAAATAATAAGCGTATATATCCTTTTATTAGCTCGACTGGCTCGAACCGGTTCGATCCTTTTTTTGGTAGTCGAGCTCCTTCGAGTTCATCGAGCCGTTCCCTTAGCTCGACTGGCTCGAAGTATTAACGCCAATTAAACGCTGCGAACCCATCGAGCCAGTCACGTAACCTTGGAACCTACATCGGAGATGCGTTGAATTGGGACAGGGCTCATCGAAGTTGCTGTACGCAGAACATCTTGATCAGTGCTTGGGAGGAATAATGGGACTTCTTGACTATTTATAAAGCCCTGATGCTATATGAAACTGTATACAAAAGTTGTCAGGTCAGCAGCAATATATAGACCATTGCTGACCTACTGCCATAGCCGAGTAGATTGCCGAGGTGCCCAGCGGTGAAGCAGATGGAAGTAGGTAGAAACTGTGGCTGCAATAGTACCTGCAGTGGCTGGCAATAGCAGCTGCAGTAGCAGCTGCAGCCATAGCTGCACCCATTCCTGCACCCCACTCCACTTCAGCGTCCTACAACCTCCGACCGTCTGTAAATCGAGCCAAGGCCTTTGGCCATAACAAATGCGGCCATAAAAAAAACCCTTTTTGAGACAGGAAAATATTTATTGCACAAAACAACTAAGTTTTTCTAGCCAAAAAAAAAAAAAAAAAAAAAAAAAAAAAAAAAAAAAAAAAAAAAAAATGCGGTAAAAAAGGCAACGACGGCTAAATATACTCGTCGCAAAAGAGTTAAAACGAAAAAAGGGATCATAGCGTTTACAGCAAGCTGGGACATAATACGCGTACTTCTAAGGAAGCAATAAATACGCTTAGCGAAAAAAAAAATTAATTGATTTGAACTAATTTGATATGTTGTAGTTAATTAGTTTGAATTTGCCTTCCTACGGTGTTATAAAATAGAAGCCGCGAGCTTGTTTGAGCCACGAGCATGTGGAGCACGTTATATCATTAAATTAATATTAATTTTCTTTTTTTTTAAAAAAAAAAATAAAAAGCTAATCTTCTTTTAAATACAACATAAATTTAGGCCTTACTGTTATGGTGCGCACCCCACACCCCTACGCCAGGGGCAAAAGATTGGCGGATTGATCGCAATTGTAGCAATCAACTTGGTCCTTACAGCTGGATAAGAGCCGCTACGGTGGACAAGGCCGTAACCCTTATTGGTTCGTTACTGAAATTTAGGATTTAATTGGCTGATTTTTAGCGTTATGGAGCTGTACTCGAGTACCTTCGAAGAAAACGGAGAACGAGCTAGGGAGGCCTGAGCTAGCCGAGCCAAGCTGTGAGCAATGCTCAGCTTGATTCGAGAGTATGGAAGATTTCGTCACAACTCTATGCAGCCCCCGTGTCATAGATGTCAGGCCACACGAGGTCCCGTTCTGCACAATTACTGAGCCGGTACTATAGTGCTAGTTTAGGCCTCACCGTTTCCCTCCCGGGAACTTGTGGTGGCCTTTTCTGAATAGGTGCCGCCTTGACTAACCTATGCTGTCACTAGAGCTGCTATAGGTTCGCAACCGAAACTACTTATGCTGGCCATAGCCGTAAAGACAGCTACGATGGGCAAACACAAGAAGTGAATCGCCAGAGGAGATAATAAAAATTATCAACTCATTTCTCCATTTTAGTAACATCAGCATCTCAAAAAATTCAACGCTTAATATGAGTAGCCTGCCTGGACTCCAACTCCCCGACTTGGTCCCTGAGAACCACCGATGGAAGATATCAAAGACGAATCCACGCCTGGCGCATCGACGGGGTATCGGCTTCGAGGTAATTGTGGGGTTCGAACAGTTAAATCGGCGTGGCCAGTATGACCTGTACCTCACCGCTACGCTCCGCATAGTTGATACTCCAACCTCGACAGCCCTGTCCCTAGCATACTTGAAGGAGAAGTTCGAGTTGGCCTTATTGATAGCACGCTTTGAGCATCCGGAGTGCGGTTGTTCAGCGCACTGGGATGATCAGCCCGGCCCCATTTTTGAGTACGAATCACCCGAGAACGATGAAGCGGCACTTGAATGGGCCAAGGCTACTGTTCATGCACTGCCCACCTCAAATACAGCTCAGCGGGTTTGGTATGAGCTTGAACAAGGGCGACAGAAGACTGCAGTGGAAGACCGAAAGGCAGGAAAGCCTGTTGACATCTTTTTGATCTCAGACGCGCCCACTGAAAATGGACAACTTCCCGGGGGAGCCTCGATCGAAGTTTTATTCCATATGAATCATCTTTACTGGGACGGCATCGGGGCGCGAATATTCGTCGGCTATCTGCTCCGCCAGTTGAATAATTTCATTGGAGTCCCTGCTGGACAGGAGCCTCCAAAAATACATTGGGGAACTGAACTGTTAAATTTTCACACCGCCCTACTGGATGCGATGAAGATCAAAGTCGAAACTCTCGGGCATGAATTTGAGACCCGCAGTCACCAATACGTGAGCATGCTGATGCAGAGCATGGTGAGTCATTTTTACGTCCGTTTGTATCTTTTATTATTACAATTTTTTCTTTTTTAATTCTGGATTCTCTACTAACACTTACGGTTTTTTTCAAGGGCTGTCGGGGCATGCCATTCAAAGCCAGTGAGGAGGCGGTACCTCGTGCCCATGTTTTTACCTTCACTCCGGCCGAGTCCAAGGACATTATTCGTGCCGTGAAAGCTCGACTTGGCCCTCAATATACCATCTCCCATCTAGCTCAGGCTGCCACGGTAGTTGCCATGCTTGACACTTATAAACCCACGTCTGAAGTCTCAGAAACCGAGTCTTTCGTAGCGCCTACAGCTGTGAATGCCCGTCGCTATCTACGAGAAGATTTAAAAGATAGCTACATGGCCGGGTGTGTGACTGGCGCGGTTATCAAGGTTGAAAACCTGAAATCACTCCTCGTCAGCCTGAATGGTGACAAGGATACCATTGTTGCGGCACTGGAGAGAGCTACTAAGGACGTTAAAAAATCATTTGATTTGTGGATCCACGATCAATCCCAACTTGCTCTTGGCCTTAGGGTTCATTCTTTCGAAGGGGCAATGTTAGCCAAGTATGTCTCTCCTTTGCACTTCTAGGGAAGAAGACTAACATGAATTTCACGATAGAAACCCTATGCCGTTTGACAAGACCTCCGGGCCGGTAAGTCCTTCTTGTAGGCTCCTCGGATTGAACAACCTATTCTCCTCCTCCACATAAAAAAAAATAAAAATAAAAAAATAAAAAAAAAGGCAGTGCTAACCTGAATTACTTGCATTAGTTCATCTCGAGTGACGGGATCAATGAACTCTACATCCCAAATGATGTAACGTCCACAATAACCGGCGAGACCTTCATGAAGACAGACAAGTTCATCTTTCTGTTGAACCAATTCCTTCCATATGTGTAAGTAGAGAAGTTGCATCCACTGGTTTTCATTTGCCCTCTAACAAGGTTCCAGGGCACTTCGATTGGATAGCTGGAAAGAAACTTCCATGTTAACAATCTGCTACAACGACGCCAATTTCAGTGAAGAGGAGACAGCAAGATATCTTAAGTCTGTCGCAGACTTCATGCTAGCCTTCAGACTATAGATAATTACGTACAAACCAGAGCACTATTATCATTTACCACCCTGTAGATGTCCTGCAATTGCTGATTATTATAATACAGGGACAGCTCTGGATAGATATGAATTCGGATTGATGAATGGAGACTTCCGCTTTCGGTAATTACCTACAAAGTAAACCACAAGAGGTCTGTACATTATCCGAGTAGGTAGTTTCTCTCGCTATAGGATGTATGTTGAGGCCTCGTTGTAAAAAAGTCTAGAAAATAAATTCAAATTGTTTATTCTTCATCATGATAAAATACCATGTGCCTCTAGCAACTATCTACCGAATGATTCTTGTTCACGACCTCTTGAATCATAAATGAAGGCCTATTATAGTCGCAACAGCACCGTGGAAAGTTGTAATCCAGAACTGAGAAGTAGACTGAGGATGTCGTTCCCCAAGCTGGCATTCAGAAATACCAAACATGTTAGTGGACAAGGCTTGAAGAACGAGTCTCCTCTACCAGGTACGCGTCAAGGCAGAGCGACCCACTATGCAAACTCGCAACTTAACGGTCTCAAGCGGATTTCTGTAAACCGCCGGCCATGAATGAGGCAGTCCTTGCCGCTACAGTAACATTAAAATGGTTAGTTAAATCATATATCCTAAATCAATAGAGCAAAGGTTACGGAATGGTTTACAGTATAACTGACCACATCATTAACAAGTGGATGGTACGTAAGGCTCAGCGATGCAAGGTTGAGAGAATTTTGCGAGGCTTTATTAATTAAAGCTATTTCGTATTAATTTACTTGGGACATACAGCTTTGAGAGGGGAAACAAAAAACTGTGCGAATATCCATAGGCCACTGCGCTCGCTTTTCAGCTACAATAACCCCTTCCCAATTCGAACTTTTGAGAAAATCTTCCTTTGTTGCTGCGGTATTGGCTTTATTTCTGCCTGTCGGAGGGTGCTCTTTGAGGATCGACCAAGCTCGTGACTCTGTCAGAGCCGGCGTACGGAGGACAAAGTATGACGGGCCTGATAGTGGAGATAGAAACACGAAAGAGATTCCTGCCATGACGTCATCCACGATGTAAATAAATCGGTGGCCGATTAAATGTTTAGATCCTTCGCCAAGAACTCTCTGACCGCTGATTGAAAGCTGCGTGTCTGTTCCTGCCAAGACGTGGGGGCAGGCTCAAAGTTCCTGAAACAGACACTAATGAAAAGATTCCCGGTGTGCATGTGTCTGATTTACAGTACAGCTCGATAATCGGGTAGCCATGCAGGGGCGAAAGCCACCCGTTTACCATGGCTTGGCAAGCCGTTGTAGATCTACCTCATCTTCGCTCCGAGAGGCTCGATCCGCAGGGACGAACCCGCCCCCACTCACGAACCACGGCTCATTACCACCTCCAAGGTGGTTAACAAAAAAATTGTCATACTCTAACAATACCTATCCTTACTTCAATAGATAACTGGCCATGACTACTTATTCTGAACAAAATAAAATCGAAAATATGCTATTCGGGCTGCAGAGACTATGGAATACGATTAGTTACGTTTCACTTGCTTTTGTTGATAGGTGATTGTCATTTGAACCTAGGGTATTTGAAAAATATGACTTTTTTTTTTTCAACCACCTTGCCACTCATGCACATGCGCTTTTCACAAGATAATCCTTCCCCCGTACTAAACGAGCCTAGAGCTGGCGCTAACGCATAGCCGGATCTTAGTTTCCGTAGTGGCTTACTGTGTATTCCGGGATTATTGCACTTAGTCCCGCACGTGTCCCATATATCTGGATCCTTCGTCGCCTGCTGTACAGCGTTAACTAGAAATATCCTAGCATTGTAGTCTGTTTCTTTCTTTCAATTGGCTTACTATTTTTTATTCGTCGGCCGACTTTACCCAATTTTGGGATAGCTTTCGGCAGTTCATATGGTCTGTTGATTAGCCTGCATTAGCCTACGTTAGCCCGTATTAGCTTTGGATCCATTCGAGAGATAATACGGTACTTCCACCATACGGTTACGATGTAGCTCCCCATACAATTTGTATAGGAAATAACTTCAGGCTAACATTATCAACAACAACGGTTGTCACAAGCTTTGCCACTTTACTATTTTAGGATAACGCGGTTTTAACGCAGTTGAAGCCACTTACGCTTTTTCTCAATGGATATTAAAGCCAAGGTTCGATATATTAAGAGATAGCGCCTTCACGAAACTTCGCCGTCAATTGCAACCTGCCGAACGGCTTTAATAAGTGGGATAAATAAAGGGCTGCGTTAAGACTAATTAGTGGGAAGCAAAAAAAAATGACGGAGGTAGTTTCGCATACAAAATGCACGGGAATATACATACTAAGTAGCTGTTCGGGACAACTTGGGGGGCCGTAACTGAATATAGTACTTAGTATGGAGAGTAAATAAATTGGCCCAGTCAGGTATTCGCGCTTACTTGTTCGATACCTATGGGCAGTTACTGGATGTACTTAACAGTCTACTACGCTGATATTGGTATGGTATGGTGTCTAACGCACCCCATGAGTACTTGACAGGGCCATTTTATCTTGGCCACTTACTACGTATTCCGGTATTATTGCAGTTAGTGCCGTACGTCTCCTACGTTTCTAGATCCTCCGTCGCCAGCTGTACAGCACTAACTGGAGAGCTCCCTGGGGGGTAGTGTATACCCCTGCGACCTGTATATTCCTCCATAGAAATCCTATCTTCTTAAGGGCGACAAGACAGCAACCGCAACAATTTTCAGGGAATCCTAGCCTAAAGCGGAAACTAAGCGTACAGTAGCCGGCTGGAGGGCCCACTGAAGCCCCACTAAGTTGCGCTACTTCACAGAAACGTGAATGCGAAGGGGCTCCTCTGCTGCTGGTAATATGGAAATCCGTATTAATCAACACAGACGGGACTCTGCGAAGACGTCTTCGAAGTATCAGGTCTGTCTAGGGAGCACTTACCGTTGTACGCGGCGCGTGGGCTTACAAGTTGCAGATGAGAACGCCGTGAATAGCCGAAAAGCACCATCAACTAGGTCTCGTTGCAAAGAGCGCGATGTTGCAATTTTGTAAAACAATAACTGGTGTTGGCACTTGTACATGTATCATAGCGTAAATAAGTGTGGCTAAAGGTAACTTTTCCTGCGCAAGGTGAGTGGGTCAATATCGGCCGATAAAAAGAAGATCGCCATCCACCCTAAGAACATTGTTGCGGTTGCTGTCTTGTCGAGCTTAAGAAGATATTCCCTGTGTGGACGAATATCAGGGGCAGCCCCCACAATTCTTCACCAGCCACGCTCGCATGCTCGGGGAGGCGAGCAGGTCGTTGACACAAATTTCGCGTGTCCCAAATGATCTAACTAGAGGCTTTACAGACGAATTTTGATATTTAAGGACTCGAAAATTTTATTTGTTTATATTTAGGTGGAGAGAATACTTGACAACAGCCTGGATTCTTCCGTATATACTTATCTGTTGAAACTAATAAGTTGTTATTCAAGCAGTCGTTGGACGGTTATTTGAAAGTGCGCGAATGTTTGTGTCAACAACCTGGCGTTTTGTGTCAACAACCTGGCGAATTGACGGATAAACTAATCGATAGTGTCAATTGTGGCTCGTGCCACTATCAATTTTTCATCCACCACCTTGGGAGGCTCTCCATACGCCGTAAACAATCATGGTTAGGACCTTCCACGTGACTCGACTAAACAGCAAGGTTGCGGATCCTTCCACGTGACTCGGCTAAACGAAGGGAACCTCTTTAAGCCCGATATGAAAAAAAAAACCTTCTCCCCTTCTTTTCTTCCTTCTCTCCCAACTTCACAACAACAATTTCCTCACCCATTACCCTAATTCTGATTGATCTTATGCATTACCAGGCATAACACGTCATTAACCTGTTCATGCCGTCTCTATCACACGGCTCAAAGGCAACTGGTGTTTGACAGCCGGTTTTTGAACCGCACAGTGTGGTAAGTTCCGCTGCATATCTCAGCAGGTAAGATTCCGCCTTCCTCTCATTTTGCCTCAGTTTTCTCCATCCTGTATGATGAAACAACATTTTGCCGATGTGACAGCCTACCGGCTATGATCACAACCTTTCTAGCTTTGGAAGAGCGACATCGTCTGACAATGGACCTGAGAGAAACATAATACAATTAGCACTAGTTTTTTGGGGGGCAATGTCGAAGCTAACCTTTAAATCCTAACCTAGATTCCACACTACGATCTACAAACATTTGTTCGCATCAACTGGTATGGGAATTGCGGAGAGGTTGTGTGGTGTGTATTGAAATTTGTGGAATGAGCTAACCTTCAGCGCTTGTCTAATCGACACTGGGTGCTCCGTAGCCGGCTCCACTACAGGCGATGTTTTCGTAACGGCACAATATCCGACGGATGGCGACAACGCGTTAGCCGTAACAATTTTTCAGATAGTGCTAGGCCTAAAACAGAAGCCACTCAGTGCTGAAGCGTAGTGTAGCCCCCTAGAAGGCCCACTAGAGCTTTCCTGCGAAAGCTGATTGGGTCAATGTAGCGATTGAGAAACGAGTGCTGCCCACCCTCAGAAAGTTTGTTAGAGCTAACACCTCGTCGCCCCTCAGTCGGATACCTGGTGAATATGATATGATTTTTTTTTTAAATTAAAATTTTTCACATGTGAATCAGCTTGCTCCCCGAGTTTCCCCGGCAGGATTTGCCCAGTAGCATGTGATTAACAGCGAAGGTGGAGGCACATAATAATTCTGGTGAGATTAGTGTGCGCTTCCCTGCCTTCTCAATATGTCCCCACTCAAAATACACGTGACACCATTTGCGAGGCGGCCTCTTAGACTACAGTGTATTCCGTAGGCGGGAAGCGGGAGAGTGGACCGATTAGCTCGCATTAGCTTTGGATCAATCTCGAGAGATAAGGCGGTAGTGGACGGGTGGGAGGTAATACTACTAACTGAAGATGCCCCTGCGACCCGAAGGATCTCCCCAACAGGGGTCTTGCTTCTCGCTTGGGTTTGGACCCTGCTTTTCACAACCTGGCAGGTCTGGATAGGGTTTGCACTATCGGCCAATGCCGAAAAAAAGGCACTTTCAATTGGCCCACGCCTAAGCCTCCTGTTATTTCTACCACCATTCTGCTTAGATGCAGCGTTTGCAACTCGCAAATAAATCAACCAAGTAACAATTAAATTAAAAAAAAAATTGGAAAAAAAAAATCATAATTCTTCTCGCAACATGTCGCTCTTCCGGATATCAGGTCAGTCTTATCCATATCGCAATGTGTAGGGAGTTGGGCAAGCTATCACCCCGGGCGCCAGAAGGTCACACAATAAGCGCTAGCGGCAGATAAACTAACCATATATGGAAGGAGATCCACTTTAAGATGATACATTATAGGAACGCGGTGTAACGCGGGTTGCAACTTTATTGCAACTAGATCTCTGTCGTTATTAACCGTTAGCAGCCATATCTGTGACTGGTTTTAGGTGTGTGTTAAGGCTACAATGGCTTAAAGGTAGCAGGAAACGGTGCTGTAAATCGGGCCCTAGCACCAAGGGTGCGCCTTCGTTACAGTATCTGCAACATGTCGATTTGTGCCAATGATATCTTGGTACAAATATCACTGCAGAACTAGTTGCAAATGGATGTATATCTTTATCTGTATATTTTGATTAGCTGTTAGACCCGAGCACCGAGGAAAACAGGGGCTAGCGCTTATTATGTGGGCTTCTGGCACATGAGATGAGTGGGTGGAGTAAAAGTGTGCATTTTTTTTTTTTTCCGGGATCGGCTGACTACTCACCACCTATGTTAAACTTTTCTCCCCACTGGCCACTTACGAAGGGATAACGCCCCCTACGAAATGTGTAGTACATTTTGATACTTACCCAGAATAGTCATCCTTCCCCATTAAATTTCTTTAACTTTTTCTTCGGTCGTATATAATTATAATTAAATATAATCATCTGTAAATCTTATACTAGCGATATAATTTTTAATAATATTAGTACGTCGATTAATAAGTCACTCCGAAATAACCATTCGTGGGTCCCAATTAGTAGGCAAGTACTCAAAAATAGCCATGCCACCTACGGGTGGGTACCCACGGATTGTGGGTGGGTGAGTGGGTAACCACGGGTACCCATTGCAAACCCTAGGTCCGGATCTTGTTTCGTTTACACATTGATGGCCTCCCCCCTTCTTTCTTTCAACCGCTACGTAAGTACTCTCAAATTATCTTGTAAGAACAAAATTCTCGAATTCCACTCTGTTGCCAATCCGATGTCTCCAATCACCATCACGTTCCCCAAACGAACACAAGAGAGGGAGACCAGCCTATTGATGCACTATCTTGACGTGGTCTTCCCCCTTCAATTCCCACTGTACGAGAGGAGCTACGAGGGGAAAAGAGAATGGCTTTTAGCCATCTTAACCTCCTCCCGCAGCGTGTATTATGCAACCTTGACCCTCAGTTTGTTGCACAAGGAGTCACGTCTGGATGATTTTGAAAGTATATGGCAGAGTGAGAGGACGCGATATTACATCCTCGCTCTCCAAGAATCCCAACAGCTGCTGGACCAGCTGGATACGGCCGCCGGCGTTGCCAAATTGAAGGGCAACATTCACGCTTTGGCGAGCACCGTTCAGCTCATAAGTATCGAGGTAAACTCGCATATCCCCGCTCCTCCCTTTGCTGTGCATTCGACGTCCTTTACACTAATCTCGGGGCGTTTTAAATACTTTAGTCTTCGAGCCTTAGTTTGGGTGACTGGCAGGTTCACCTTCTTGCGGGAAAGGCCCTCATTCCAGAGTTGGTCCATGGTTGGGCCCTAGTCCCTAAATCAGGCCGCTTTGCATCTTCCGTATGGAGCATGCTAGACGCATCGCAGTTTAGCGCTACACATGACGAGGACTCATTATCATTCGAATATGTTGGTGCCCTGCAATTTTTCACAAACATCCTGGCCATGTTTGGAATCTTCTCTTGCATCTCCATAGGTCCGGCATTGTCGTCCTTCGCTGAATACCGGTACCTAATGGATCAGGATGGTATGATCCAGATGGATCAAATTATAGGGTGCAAGAACTGGGTCTTGTTGGCCATCTTAGAGGTGGGAGAGCTGGATAAATGGAAGAGGGAGGAGCAGCACAATCACCGGCTAAGCCTGAAAGACCTTGGAACTCGCGCCATGGCTATAGAAGGCATGATAGAAACCGGACTGCGAGAGTCATCAGGGAGTGCCTTGGTCGACCTCATCACCAGCATATATGCGACTTCCACATTGACCTACATGCATACGGTGGTGTCCGGCCTTAACCCCAACCTGAGGGAAGTTCAAGACAGCGTCTCTGCAACCATTGTCCTGTTGAAACAGCTCCCAGATGTGCGCATTGCCAAGAATCTAGTATGGTCTTTGGTCGTCACTGGATGTATGGCTTTGCGGAGCCAGGAAGACTATTTCAGGGGCCTGATCGCCGTGGCGGGGGCATCTGTACGTGGCCTTCGAAACTGTTGGGGCCTTTCCACGATTTGGGACCGTACATGGAAAATGAGGGACATCATGACAACAACCTCTCACACGGTTTGGGAGGACCTCATAAACGGTCAAGGCCCTTCAACTCTTCTTGTGTAGACCGGGAGGAACTTGTCTGCGACCACTTTCTCATGATAATGATCTCATTAACCAGGTGCTTATAAGCTTGAGAGGCTGTATGCAATTCGGCATCGTGGACTTTATTTTGCATTTTACTGTTTACATCAAGGGATCTAAGGTGTTCTATAATACATCATCTCGTTTTACCCCCGCATCTTTATGTTCCTCACATGGCGTAAGGTCCAGATGAGCCTCCATCCAAATAGCATTGATATGGACCACTATTTAATGACGTTCTCGAAGACCACGTGTACCCTCCCTTATCCCAGCCTACGCTTGCCCAGCAGGTCTTCATGGCTAGCCGGTATCTGGCAATACTGTTGCTAGGATGACGACATGGTCCCTTACTAAGTTGCTTGCCAAATCTGGTCCCCGCAATCGGTTACGCATTGCTCGGGGCTTTCCCGATGGTCTTATAAACTTACGTTGGATTCCACGAATGTATCATGTTATGGCTAAGGAAGAAATGTAACGCATGGATTCTATCAGCTTGGAATGGCGCGGTGACGCTGTGCTCGTTCTTTGGCTTGAACTTTTATGTTTCATCATTACTCCTCACATAAATTCCGAATTTCCAAGTCTCGGGTTTCGGCGGTGGGCCCGATGTACCTTTTTATATCGCCACGACGGGAGATCTCCCGGACTGCCATAAGGTGAAGGCTTCGTACTCTAACAGAGATCTAACAAATCAGACGATCTGCTACCAAACATACATGATTCCTTACCAATTACACTAGTATCTGGGAGCATCGCTGCTGTGTAACTTTATCTGATGGTTGATATTTCTCAGCTTGATAGGTAATATAATCCCGGACAGGTACGCTGAAAGTATATACAAGGGTACTGTGGAGCTCAGTACAAAGCTTGCATCTTATAGCAGTCAAGGAGATAGACGCCAGCCTCGGATGTGGGGAAGCTCAGGCTTGTCATCCACACCTTGAATCTCGCTGCAACTCCGAGGTTTGTTTCGAAGATGTAGCTCGCAGATATGCATGCCCATTGGACAAACTATGCAAGTTTCATGTCGTGGGGGAATAAATGGCACACCAAACCCTTCAGCCAATACATACAAAAATTCCCCCCCCATAACCTCAACCGATATGATTAAGCTGTACTTTTTGCCGCCTTGTTCGCAGGGAAGCTATTTTGGCGGGCAAAACCCCCTCACACCATTTGGCTCGAAACAATTGTGAGCCGATACAAGAGCGATTGGACCAAAGCTGTAAGTTCTCTATGTCTCCGGGTCCCAGAAGAACTACAAAATAAGCGATAACTACATTTTCAGTTTAGCTCTGGAATAATAGGAAATTCCCAGCCAGTCAAACAGCACGAATTCGACGTTTTATGAGGTGTACGGCTGGTTTAAGTTAGCGACTTCACCGCTACCGCTTATTTTGTAGTCTTCTGGCACCCAGAGACATAGAGCCTGAGAAACAATCTGGTTGACCTATGTTGCCATCATCTATTTCAAGTCTTCCACAATAGAAAAGTAAGAGCTCGAAACGATAAGGTGAAAAAAGAAAAACAGCAAATTCATGCAAATGTTGGCCTCCTCGGCAAGTTTAGTCGACATGAACGCCATCTCTTGGCGCGGCATGGTTGCTTACTCTCCACTTTATACAGTTCTTTCACTAACGGTCCGGATCATACCGAAGGGTTACTCAGCGACCTGCAGCTCGTAGACCTCCGTCGTGATATCACGAGTTTCATGACTTTGCGGCACAACACCTGGTACGGTTATATTGGAGACGTGCTGCCGTCGATTTCACCGTTTCAGCATGTCCATGGTTTGTTTTCTTTTGTCTTCTCTTTTCTTTTCACGTAGGCATTAGAATCCGCTCTTCACCCAGACCGTACATATTGGCGAAAGCAGTTGCCTTTGCAATTTATTTGCTTTGAGACTCCATCATGGATCACCGCAGCATGGTGAACTTAGAGAATGGGTTTCCTTCAAATTTCGAAGGATTGCTTATACGCAATTAAAACAGCTGAGTTATCCTGCATCTTGATTGTAATTGCATGACTTGGCTTTGATATAATATATTGTGTACATAGGGGTGTCCTGCTCGATTGATCTCAGAGCTCGGCGGCGTTTGATGGTTTTATCTCTTTCTTGCTTCTTTCGACAGGCAACATCACCGTGAAGAAACAGAGTCATTCTATAAGGAGGTTAGGTCAATAACCTGCTGATATGGATATATATTTATATATATAAGTAGCTGTATAGTTAAGATGTCGCCGAGACAATCGTCTATAATCTAATTGATATTCGCTGTCTATGTCTTGCACACTTTCTCGTGAATTCGTCTGTAGTGGTCCCTCATGTTATCCATACGACTGAAGGTTCTCGTACATTGCCCTCCGTTACGATTCCGCCATGGACACTTGATGGCTGGGTTATGCTTGGCTTCATGGCGAGCCCGATCTTTGCGGGTAGCGAAACCCTTGGTGCTAGCGTCCCCTGGATCATCCGTCGATTGCGGGCATTCTTCATACCGACAGAAGAAGCGTTTGAAGTGTTGGCGATAATGGCGTCTGAAGTCACGCCCGGTAGTGAAGACCGTAGTAGATTTACAGTTCTGGAATGTGCATTGGCATGGGGACGTAAATACAGGTTGCGGGATGTGTTCGTCTGAAATCTCATTGAGAAGACTCCGCCGTCTGGAAGAGTGGGCCTGCTCAAGGACATGCGACTCATATCCAGAGTCAGATTGGAAGCCGGAGATGGCAGACTCGGATCGAGGTCTGGACGAGTCGGATGAGTGTGAGGCAGCGTCGAATTCGAAGGCGGAGATGACAAACTCGGATTGAGGTCTGGATGAATCGGATGAGTGTGAGGCAGCGTCGAATTCGAAGGCGGAGATGACAAACTCGGATTGAGGTCTTGATGAGTCGGATGAGTGTGGAGGGGTGAGGTTTTCATAGTCTATCATCTCAAAATCGTGGAAGAAGCCGCAGTCAAGATCTTGGATGTCAAACTCCATCGCCGCAGGTTGCCATGCCAGGACATTCCGAGTATGATCTGGGGAGCCTTTGCGCTTGAATAGCGGCAAGGCCATCCAAGCATCTGAACCATCGTCGTGAATCGAGGGCGGGCCTCTGGTGATCATGTTCCAGCTGGCGAACGATTGCGGTGGGAGGCGAGCACCGAAGCCTGTATTGTTGGTAGGAGGGCGTATGTAACCTTTTTTTCTTTTTCTTTTTGCCAAGGAACCTTATTCTTGTGGCCCGTGCCGTCCCTGTCCGTCAGCTACCTAAGAAGTGGAACTGCTCCCGGGGCTGTCTCCATATTACTGTAACTGCTTCAAGGTTATCTTGTTGCGATCCACTCTTAAACAGCACCATGGCTAGTGAATTGTTCAGACAGGGATGTGCTCGGTTGTTGATATCGCTGTCATACTTTCCACTCTCAGGGATTATTGCAATTAGCGCCATCCAACCCCCACATAGCCTAGTGTCTCTCGCTAGCTCGATCGGTTGACATCTCGAATTATGTTACGACGTACCAGAACTGCCATATAAGTTACATAACATTGATGTTGGTGGAGGTTATCAAGTGATAAGAAACTTAGGAATTCTAACCCGAGTTATTCGTGTTCGGACTTGATGTTATAGGGGCGGATACTTTATTCACGTATTACTTCCCTAATGAGTCATATAGCAAGTACATAAATTACCTCCATGTTAATCGTACCTTAATGTCCAGGGAAAACGGGGTTTATATTGCGTTAACTGCAATAATCCCTGGGAGTTAGTAGTAGTACGGAGAGTAAATAAACTGACCTAGTCAGGTCCGCGATGCTAAAACCACTTAGTAGCGTGGCGGCAAGGGATCTCGGACGCGGTACTTTATGGCAAACGCCAAGGGATTAGTCTAGACAGCTTACCCCCAAATTTATATGGTGTGCTGTCTAGCACGCCCCACGGGTACTTCACAGGGTAGTCTGTCTCGGCCTCGTACAACGTATATGGAAATTTATTTGTGGATTTGAAGCTATTCACAACACGTCAGGCTCACTCCGTCGATTATTTCCGGTGTTTTTTTTTAACCGATTTTTCAGGTTGACATTCTTTCCATATTTCAACTTCGGGTCACCCCAAGCCGCAGGCATCAACACTCGAATTCTAATGATTTTCCTGGTTGATTTTGTCATTTTAAGGGGCCCGAATCCCATGAATACTGCAGCTTTTTCCTGTTGCAGGTGGGTACGCTCTCCCTAAAGCTGGATGAGATTGTCATGCAGGTGGATTTGTTGCACGACCTGTTGCACGACCTGTTGCACGACCTGTTGCACGACCTGTTGCACGACCTGTTGCACGACCTGTTGCCCGACATGTTGCGGGATTTGTTGTGTATTACTAAATGCATCCGATAGCCTTTTTGACTAGTATTGTTATTTGCAGGACCCCAAATCTCTTTAATACTATAGGTTTTTGCTATTACAAGCGAGGAAGCTGTCCTTGAAACCAGACCTAGATGTCGGTCAGATTGTCCGGGTGGTGTCCCCCCCAGTGAAGCAGGCGGGTGAAGTGGGAGGCTGATTGCTAATAATTACAGTGGGAAGCGTCTCCTTGGATTCTGGACTTTTAACGATATGGAAACTCTTGGTAACTTGATTTCCCGGATTGTTTTTATAAGGATTCGATGTCCGCGTTACGAAATATAACGTTAGACGGCCAGAGATGACCTTGATCAACCGTTATTGAAGCCACGAATTCGGGTGAGTACTTACATAGCCATTTTAGGTTAGAAATGGCTCCTGGATAGTTTGGACCTAGGGCTGATGTTTGGGATAGCAGCCATCCGAACGGGTCCACTATCGCAGAAACCGCCGCGACCCGATCGAGACCCGAATCCGGTATCGCTGTTGGGCAAGACCCTAGAGCAGGTAAAGTTCAGGGGTATTTCGGAGTGGGGAAGTGGTGGATCTAGTACAGGTAAGTGTCCCTTCCCACCCCACCGTAGATACCCTTGCTAATACCTGCCTGAATAGGGAAGGTTGGGTATATACACGGGCACCCAGATTACTGGTGCTAACCTTAATTGAGATGCAGGCTTACTACAACTCGCAGGGGTATTTTTTGTTAGTTACCTCCACCCCTCCACCCTCCCACCCAGATTCCCTAAGCAGCTAGTATGTATACTCCCATACATTTTGTATGCATAAATACTTCCATTATTTCCTCTGCTGTTTCCCACCACTTCCAAAGCAACGCTTCATTCTATCTCACTGGGCTAACGCCAATGAAATCAGGAAATCTTCAGGGACGTTGTTGAAGGCGTTTGGCAGCTTCAATTGATAGCGACGCTTCCCGAAGGCGTTGTGTTTTGATATATCGAAGCTGGTTTCTATGTCCATATTAAAAATCACGAAAAGGTTTTGATTTGAAGCAAATACAGCTGATAGTAGGTTAATAGAACGCTGTATACAGGTTATGGCAGGGACGACTTGCAGATATACAAAAACAGGTAGATTTCAATACAAATTCCATGAGAGTCTACTTACTAGCCTGTAAGGCAAACCAAGTTGGGGGGGGGGGGGGGGTACATAAAAAAAAACCCGG